>APFE030291072.1:22395-78660 GCA_000404065.3 Pinus taeda | reverse complement strand
GTAAAGTGTGTTTCTTTACCGTTGTACATTTTGTAACTTACAATCTGACGGTCACGATATGTAGTGATCCATTCTCTCCTCGGTATACCGACACTTGATCCGTGGCTTGACACCCGATTGGTCCATGAATTCTATTTAAAGCGCATGGAGGGTCATTTGTAGGTTAACCGTGCATGAGAGAAGCTTATGTCAATTTTCATTCTTTTATTAATAAATTGCCTGTAGTAGCCACGTTGGCACAGGCCGTGGACTGTTTCCCTCTCTGAGGGTTTTAACCACGTCAAAATACTGGTGTATTGATCCGTGATCTGTTTGTGAGCGGTGTCCTTCTGGTGTTTTGTCTGAGGAACTTACCCTGTATATTCCTACAATAACCTTGAGTATTGGAATATATTTTCCCAAGACTCTCAGATCTATGATTTCATGAACAATGAAGGTGAATTTCAGAACTGTAAGAAAGATATTAACTGTACAATAGATAATAATATATAAAATAGCTTAGATGTAAATATTTTTTATGTACATGAACCAACTAAATTTACTAAAGTAGAAATAGATAGTTTAGAGAATGTAGATATAGATGAAATAATGGATGATGATCCTAAGATTCTTAATTTGAAAGATAATTTTTTGGCTAAAGGATTAGTACTTTAGAGGATTTGTTTGACTCTAATGATGTAGCTAGAAAGCCCAAGATGGAACCTCTAAGAGCTCACATAGAAGAAGTTAATATAGGAACTGAAGATAATCCAAAGCTCATCAAGATATCTAAAGCCTTAACCCCCAGAGGAAAAGGTCAAATATATCAAACTATTTAAAGATTTCCAGGATGTATTTTCTTGGAGTTATGAAGACTTAAAATCTTATGACACCAGCATAATCCAACACAAAATACCTCTAAAAGAAGATCATAAACCTTTCAAATAGAAACTTAGAAGGATAAACTCAGTTCTTATGCCATCCAGTTGTGATGTAGGAAAGTGTTCCCTCTGTGGACAGAGGCAACCCCTCTAGCCCTAGAGTGGGTCTAGTCATAGGAAAGACAGATCAACGATTGATTTCCTTAAACAGTCATCGTTGGAGGCCTACCTCAACCGGTGTTTGATGAAGTTTTGTTGCGCTGCTCCAACTTCCTTTTCCTTCTCCCCAATGAGTGATAAACCTGAAACAATGCAAAGAAATACAAAAAATCACGTAACCGGAAAACAAAAATGATCTATTTACTTACAAAGTCAAGAAGTCATGAGATATCAAGTAAATTACTTACAACCAAGTCTTGACGTCACAAGCCTTCTTAGAGGATCTAGCCAGTATGTTTCTCAAGCATTCACTCTTCAAGGATGAATCGCCCAACATACAATGTCTCTCTCTCACTCATAAGCTTTAACACAAAGTTAAGGGCACTCCACAACCTTCCACAAGCTATCAACAATCTCACACTTGTCACACCCACACTAGCTATCTATCAAACTCAAAAGCACTAACAGCACTGCTCAACCAAAGGAATTACTAACTAGCTGATCATATCAAAGGTGAGTGCTTTAATAGGAGAAGGAGTCTCCATGAAATGTGGAAGAGAGAGCTCATCGTCAAGGTAGGTAGCACAAATGACGGAACTGCCATGCCAGAGGAGGAAGGGCGACCCAAACTATGCCAACAACCAGGTCTGGAGACATCCAGAAGGCCGACTGTTGAAATGAATTCGCCCAATCTAGATCGTCGCGGGACATAAACTCATTACTCGCGACTGCATCACAAGGAGGCAATGCACACAGACTCGTCGTCACAAGACACAACTCATAACCTTGCGCCGGGTCTAGAAACCCCGTGAGAAACAGATGTACACCTATGATAGAGTCATAATGAGACCATTATGGACATGGGAACATCGCATATATTAAGGGCTTACTCGCGATGAGGCAAAAACTTAAGGAATGAGGGTCAATTTGCAGCAACAGAAAGAATTTGCTTAATCTTATTACATCAGTGGGAAGATATGAACATGTTGATTTGACACATGACGCAGTAGAAGGACTGAAATGAGGACAGTGACAAATTATTGTGTAACAGATAGATACTGACTGTACAATAGATAATAATATAGAAAATAGCTTAGATGTAAATATTTTTTATGTACATGAACCAACTAAATTTACTAAAGTAGAAATAGATAGTTTAGAGAATGTATAGATAGATGAAATAATGGATAATGATCCTAAGATTCTTAATTTGAAAGATAATTTTTTGCCTAAAGGATTAGTACCTTTAGAGGATTTGTTTGACTCTAATGATGTAGCTAGAAATCCCAAGATGGAACCTCTAAGAGATGACATAGAAGAAGTTAATATAGGAACTGAAGATAATCCAAAGCTCATCAAGATATCTAAAGCCTTACCCCTAGAGGAAAAGGTCAAATATATCAGACTATTTAAATATTTCCAAGATGTATTTGCTTGGAGTTATGAAGACTTAAAATCTTATGACACTAGCATAATCCAACACAAAATACCTCTAAAAGAAGATCATAAACCTTTCAAACAGAAACTTAGAAGGATAAACCCAGTTCTTATGCCATCCATAGAAAAATAGGTTAAAAGGATGTTTGATGCCAAAATAATAGCACCCATTAGATACTCAGACTGGATTTCAAACTTAGTTACAACTAGGAAAAAGACAGGTGAAATTAGACTTTGTGTAGATTTTAGAAACTTGAACAAGGTTTCTTTAAATTACAACTACCCCTTACCAAAAATGGACCATATATTTCAAAGGGTAGTGGGCTCATCTAGGATTTCACTGTTAGATGGATTCTGTGGTTATAACCAGATATTAGTCCAACTTGAGGACCAACCCAAAACTATGTTTACTACTCCTTGGGGTACCTTCATGTATTTGAAGATGCCCTTTGGATTAATGAATGCAGGTGCCACATTTCAGAGAGCTATGGATATAGTTTTTTCCAAATAATTCCATTATTTCTTAGTAGTAGACTAGGATGACATCACAGTTTTCTCCAAATCTAACAATGAACATTTAGACCACCTTAGAAGAGTATTTATCAAATGCAGGAAATTTGGGATTTCTTTATATCTTAAAAAGACACTTTTCGGTCTTGAAGAGGGAAAGCTATTAGGACACATCATATCTAAAGATGGGATTATGATAGACCCTACTAGAATAGAAGCCATTTTGACCATTTTCCATCCCTGAAACATCAAAGAGCTACAATCATTTCTAGGTAAAATTAATTTTCTTAGGAGATTCATCTCAAATCTAGCAGAATTAATTAGGGAATTAAATAACTTGCTAAGAAAGGATTCATTAATAAAATGGACATTGGAGGCCAAACAAATCTTCGAAGCTATTAAGGAAGCATTAACCAAGACTCAAGTCCTGATTAGTCCTAACTTTAGCAAAGATTTTATTATTTTTTCTTTTGCTTTAGAACATACCATTGCAGCAGTCTTGCTGCAAAAGAACAATCAAGGATATGAATAGCCAATAGCATTCTTTAGTAAATCCTTAAGAGATGCCACACTTAAATACAATATCATGGAAAAACAGGCATTGGCTTTGGTTAAAGCTATCAAAGATTTTAGAGTATACATTCTATACTCTCATATTAGTGCTTATGTTTCAAACTCTATAGTTAAGGACATTTTGACTCAAAATGGGCCTAAAGGAAAAATAGGCAAGTGGATTGCCACAATATTGGAATATGACATAGAGATAAACCTACCAAGCTCATCAAAGGCCATGGTTTAGCCAAAATCATGGCTGAATCGAACTATCAGGCCCTTGATATCAGCTTCATTAGTGCTTTGGATGATCAAGAGGAGATGGCGACTCCACAAGTCAGTGAACCTTTTACTGAATCACCATGGTATGCAGATATTACATTTGTATTACTAAACTTACAAGCTCCTCCTATACTGACAAGAACTAAAGATATGTTCTTAAAAATGAAGTCATTAATATATTGTGTCATAGATAATGCATTGTTTTGGAAGGACAGTAGTGGTATTATCTTAACATGTTTATTAAAAGATGAAGCTGACAAAATTTTAGAAGAGTTTCATGCAAGAGAATGTGGAGGACACTTGTACTAGAAAATTATTGTTGACAAGATTCTAAGGATTGGTTTCTACTAGCCTACATTGTTTGCAAATGTCAAAAAACACGTCATGTCCTCTTAGAAATGCCAGATTTTTTAGTGAAAGAGGAAACTTTTACCATTGCCTCTTAAACCAATTTCTACTGGGATGCCATTTCAACAATCGGGGGTTAGACTTCATTGAAGAAATACACCCCCCATCCTCAGCTCAGCATAAGTGGATTCTAACATTCACAAACTATTTTACCGAATGGATAGAGGCCATACCTTCTAGGCAAGTCACATACACTGTCATAATCACCTTCCTAGAGAGTAATATCCTTTCAAGATTTGGATGCCCCCAGAAGCTCATTATTGATAATGCAGCAGCCTTTGAGTCCAAAAGAATGGTAGGTTTCTGTAATAAATACCATATCACCCTTGGCCATTCCACAATGTATTACCCTCAAGGTAATGGACTAGCATAGTCATCCAACAAAAGCCTAGTCAATATTATCAAAAAGTTAATGGAGGATAATAAAAAGACATGGAACAAGAAGTTAGTCAATTCCTTATGGGAAGATAGACTGACTACTAAAAAGTCCATTGGAACATCACCCTATTAGCTGGTTTAACGGGATGGATGCAGTTTTCCCATCATCCTTGGGAGTGCTAGTCATGAAAATCCTCCAAGAAATATTGGTGGAACCAAATGATATTCAAAGAAGAATAAACCAAAATATACACCTGCAGCAGACCAGGGAAGAAATATATGTAAAATCACAGGTAATCCAGTAAAAAATCAAGAAAGTCTTTGATAAAAAGACTAAAGCAGATGATTTTCACATAGGAGACAAAGTCCTGAAGTGGGATTCAAGGAGAGAAGATAAAGGCAAGCATGAAAAAATTGATTTTCTGTGGTAGGGGCCTAATGTAATTTTTGGCTACAAAGGCAACAATGCCTTTTTGTTAAGAAGAATAGATGGATTAGATCTACCAGGAGGACCTGTTAAAGGTAGGATGCTGAAGCACTACTTTTCCACTAACTTATAGTAGTTCATTTTATTTTCCATCATTGTACATAACGTTGCAGAGTGTAGATTGGATTGGATGGTAATCCATTGAAGTTGAAGCTCGAAGAGAAGGCCCTAAGTTGTAAAAGATTTACTGTCATAAGTATCAATAATGTAGATTCATGAAAGGAGACTTTACAAGGTAACTTCAGCCACAATTCAAAGGCTACTGATCTTTAGAGTTCTTGACATTTCACTAGGAAATGCCATCCCAATGTGGAGCCACCTTTAGAGTCCTATAGTGATAGGATTCATAATTTTGAATTGGCTAAGTTTAAGCCTTCTAATATTTTACATACCTTTGCTTTCTGCAAATGTTTTCCATATTAAAAATTTAAAAATGTAAAGAGGGTATGTTCTAAAAGAAATATCAAAGGACAAAAAGAATAAGAAAATATAAAAAAATGAAAATATATGAACCCCAAAAACAAAAACAGATCATGAAAGTGTGCAAGTCTAAATGCCACTACTATTTTAGTGCTTTACTATATTGAATAATGGTTGTGTCAAGCTTGTCATACATGCCACAACCCATGGTAGTCAAACTGCTTAATCTTGAATATTTCATGCTTTGAATTTTATGTTTATAGTTAGAGAATAAAATCTAACCAAACAACTTGATCTTGGCAGATCATTAGATAGGTAGAGAAAACAAAAGGATCTCATTAGTTTAATCTTAGCCCTTGGATGATATAAGGTTAGAATTAGATAGTTTACTTTTCAAAATAAAAATGAATGATAAGGATTTTCTAGCCTAAATGCACCCAAATAAGAAAAAAAAAAAATTGTTAGGGTAAGTAATGGGTAAGTAGAAGAAATGTTGCTGAACTATAAAGTGGATTGGATAAAAGCACATTTATTGTGCTTAAACCATACCTTTCAAATGTGCATGAGTAGTTAAGAAAGCAAAAACAATGGTTTACAAGTTGATTTAATTAACTCCCCCTAATTCATTTCATCCCTTTATTTACTAATTTCCCCATCCACAAGTAAGTTCTAATACTAAAAATCCTTCAGGCCATAAAGGCTCAGAGCATTTCTCTAACTTTTGGTGGGACTAGAGCCCCTTGGCTTAATGACTTGTGGACATCAAGTGTTAGAATTCCCATCATAAAATTCACTTCCCTTCATTACCCTAATAAAACTCCTTTTCCTAAGGTTAAACTCTATTTGCTTATGAAAAATAAACTACCCCAAGTTAAAATTCCATTACATTCAAAAAACCCACAAAAAGGTTTTATCCTAAGTATAAAGTGTATGTGAATAAAATGCACAAATGTTACATTATGCTTAGTGGTATGTTCACTCTGCTAATTTCATATTAAAATTTTAACATAATATTATAGTTCCCGATATAAATTTTCTCTTATATAATTAAATCCCATATATAATACCCTAACCTTTAGTTTAGTTATAAACTATAATTTACTCCATATCCTTGAAAAAAATGATAAATCCCATCATTAAACCCCACTCGATTATTTAATCCCATGATTAAATCCTAATTAATCCCAAACCGCCAAGGATTAAAGCCCTCGGCCCCATGAAACCTATGCTCATATCATCCATGCACATCCCTATTATAGACATATTTGGGCACTACAACTCCAATCTCATATGTCCATAAACCAAGGGCTTATAAACCCCTAAAAGTGTTGTTACACACCCTAAAGGAATAAGGTCAGCTGATTACATCATCTCCCAAAAGTTCTCCCTGAAAAACTACTCAGAACTGGTCAAAACTGGACCATACAAACTGCTCAATGCTAAGGGTGCGATGCATCTCACCTACTACATGTAGAAAGTGCGATGCATACTAAAAATCCCTTCTGTAGGGTGCGATGAGCGAGAGTAGACAAATGGTAGAGGCAGTTGGCTAGGTGAAAACCCAAAGAATCTTCTAGAAACTGCCCATTTGACACTTGCCTCTCTAAATTCGCCCAGGGATGAGTATGAGGTCATGAAATCTCCAAGTGGAACCAAGATATATCAGAGAAATGACACTAATCAAAAACCCAGAAGCTAAATCACCCACCTATGAACATCTATATATGGATCCCTCATCCTAGCGATCTAGAGGCTGGAATTTTTTATCTTGTAAGGAAGTGCTATTGGTTTCTCTGTGAAACATCATAGTGTTGGGTGATCTAGCTTTTATTGAGGTGAAGTGGTTTTTCATGCTGGGAGGATGGCACTGGGTCAGATTAATGGGTTGTAATCCTCTCTTCCACTACTTCTATTAATAAAGCTATTTGATTTTTCCTCCATATTCTTGTATATCTCTAAATCTTGTATTGATATATGCATTTGTATGGTTAATATATATCTGATCCTATATTTTTTATGGTTATAGATCTCTATGCTTTGATGGTGCTGCTTTGATTCTACAGGTGTTCTTTGAAGCGGGACAAGTGAGGAAGGAGTGGCAAAGATCTGTCAAAGGGGAGAGGAAACAAGCAAGGAGCCAAGCGAAATACTAAGGTTGGTACTCTCTACTTCTCTCTCATCTATTTCTCATAAAGGAAAACATAAGTGACTTTAGTTTGTTTGTTTCTAAGATAGCTACCCATCTTAGTGGGACTAGCAGCTCTGAATGGACACTAGTTTTCCCGATAACAAAATGGCGACTCCATTGGGGAGCGAATAACTTGTTTGCTTGTTTCTATTTGTTTGTTTTATAAACTATAGATGGAACTTGAAGTTAAGCCAGCTAGCCTTCGAACTGCTTTTGTTATGCAACTGTAAAGTAGATCAACACTGCTTCAGTCAATCTCCAGGTTAGTTTATGAATTAAACATCTGACTTGCAAACATCCTAAGTGCACTGGTGGTAGCTCAAGTAACCTCATTAGATTAGCCCCTATGCTTTGTGTTTACTGCCTATCATTAGCTCAGCCTAAATCCCTGAACTAAGCTACAAAATGCGAGCAAAAACCAACCCGAGTCTCATACTTGGACCATCGCACTGTCTCTCATTGGCAGCCCAGATGCATCGCACCTCCGGTGTGCTGCAGGTGAGATGCATCCATGTTTCCCTGTGTTACAGGTGTGATGATTAGGTAAGACTATTTCTGCCTCTAGATTTTGGTTTTCTCTTCATTTTCTTCAGCTTTATTCAGTAGTTTCATTGTCTGTGATCAATATACCACTGATGAAACTCCCTTCCTTTGCATTATTCAGCCTCCATTTTTTAAATAATTGTGAATGTTTTTATGTATTTTTCATCATTTACAGTTATCCTTTGCAAACAGTAGCTTAATCAAACTGTCGTCTTTTGATTTGAAAGTTTTGCAAGTGCCATTTTCAGTCAAAAAAAATAATCTTCCTCTTTTTGATAGTCGATTACACTTTTGCCATTGTATTTGATTTGAATTAATAGTATCTCAAGTGTCGAAAGCAGTTTTCAATTCGAAATCACAAAGTGTCATCTTAGTCTTCCTTTCATTTTTTTGAAAAGAAAATTGTTAGTACTGTCGCTTTGAAAGAAAAATAGTTTAGATCTGTACTTAGCATTATTTTTGTTATTCGCATATTAAGAAAGCAGAAAACAAATACATGTATGTGCAATTGCATTTAGACTGCTTATGGAGATTGATTTAGGACAGTGCATCTTAGTGTGTGCTCTTTGCTCTATGTTGAAAGAATTTCGCTTCTCTTTCCTTAGTAGCTAGGATTTTCATTGCAAAAAGAAAAATAAACGACTGTTTATCATCTTAGATTGCATATTTAGGAATTGTATATCTACATCACACAGTGAACCTTAAAGGAAAACTTCTTAAGAAATATCAACTGTAAAATAAATTTCAATGAACATAAAAATGCTTTGGAACCTAACGCACAACATTTAGAATTCTAGGCTAGAGACGTATTTCAGCGTCGTAAAGCCTGGTAACTATCGCTTTCATCATAGGTTGGGTGATTCCTCCTCTTTGAGATGACAAGTGCCAGTACGGACTTGTGCTCCCACGTACCGTCGAGTATATATTGGGAGACCACAATAGGTTGTATCCTTTATCCTTAGGAAGTCATGTGTGTCGCCCTATCGATCGCAATGCACTAAACACAGCATTCAGGAAGATTGACTGCCGTACCTTAAAAAGTATTCTGTAGTTTTGCAATTGGTTTGGTAATGCCTCTATCTAGATTTCCAGAGTAGTCACTTTTGTTCCTTTTCAGACTCCTTAAAAGAAAAAATCCATCTGAGCACTTCTCACTTTAGGCTCATTAAAAATCAAAGGTGACTAGAGTCATCTTTAGCTTTTTCTCGACTCTTAAAAATTGAAAAAGCAAGTTGTGTCAAAGCATCATAAAATTAATTTAATTGGAATCACATTTTCCCCTATTTATTTTGAGTTGATCAAGTAATCTGCAATCGTGGAATAAAGTCAATCAAAACCCCGTCGTTCGTGGAGACTAATGATTCAATTGTCTTTGACTCAGGAAAAACCATTCTGGGCCAAGTGAACTCGTTTAACTGGGTCAAAGTCTTCTAGTTTGTTTGAAACTTGTGTTTCAACATCCTCAGAGACTCCAATTACTCCAACTATTTCTAGTATCCCTGCCTCTACGGAAGAAGTTCCGCAGTTACAAGAGGACATTAGGACTGATGCTAATGTGACGATAAACACTTCTATTCCTAAACCAGCTCCATCTAGGGCTGATTCGAAAGGTGTCGCCCCTCCAACATCTGTTGCTACAGATTCTGTACCTTCTACGGCACCAGAAATATTTTACGGACCTGACGGTCTACCTCTTCCACCTGGACTGATTGTTATAGAATATATTCTGGAAGATCTTCTATCTAGTACTCCATTGCATTTTGGAACTGGGATCCACCTATGTCCTTCTACTTCAGAAGTTAGTCTCCCTTCATTGCAAGTTCCTGTAGAATCGCTAGGAAATCTTTTGGATAGACTCGATATGTCTGAACAACCAGCGACATCTAGGACTATGTCATCTGACACAACAACAGCAGAACCTCCTACTTCCACTCCGACAATGTTCACTGGTGTACCATTTTCCCAAACTATTTCTCAACCACTAGATGGAGTCCACCCAGGAACTGTCTCGACAATATGGTCTGTTCCTATTTTTTCATCCGGAACCTTGTCTGGAATCTCTTAAGTTGACTCTCAGCAAATTGATCCTTCGCAACAGTATCAATTTGGGCAGTCCAGTCTCCAAAGGCTAATTTTCCCTTTGAACACTGAATTTCTGCCATATGGGGGGAGTGTGCCTTTTCATTTTTTCCTCCAGGAGAACAACCATATGGGAGTTCACAACATAATTTGGGTCAAGCTGGAATCACATCTAGTGGTTGGATACCAATACTGCCTCAACAATCAAGAGTTGTATATTCTATACAACTAGATCAACCTGTATCGAATATCCCCACTACACTGGCTATCATGATGGTGTCGCAAGTACAAGTGTTGCCTATTGTATGTCAACCTCAAGTTTCTCAGGTTGTAATCCAATAGCCTCTTGTCTCCACGACTCAATCACAACCGCCGATTAGTGGATCCTTAACTGAAGCAACCCAGGTTCAAACGGGTACCATAACCCCTCATATTGGTCAAACATCTAGTATCGGGCAACAGCAAATGGTCTCACAGCCATGGCTAGTACGATATCAACAACCGCAATTCTGGAAAAATTACTGAGGACCTAAGCAGCAAAGCTTTGCAGGTAATGGGCAGCCATATATTCAAAACGGTTACCAAAAATCATATCATAATGGTTACGCCCATTAACCTTATCAAAGTTATCAGCATCAAATACATTATGCTGGTATGCAACGACCCACAGCTCAGGCGATCCCATCTTATCCTGGGTATGCTTTACCAAACGTGAATCAACAGTTTCCTTTTGTAGCAACTTTAGAGTTACCAGATCTAAATCGATTAACAAATGATCCAATTACTTATGCCCCTTGGTGGCCAATGATTCCTCATAAACTTCCATCAGATATCCCTAAATTCAATGGAAATTCAGGTGAAGATCCATCGAATGATGTGATGACCTTTCATATGTGGTGTTCATCCAACACTCTCAATGATGGTTCAATAAGGCTACGCCTTTTTCAGCGAACGTTAATTGGTTCAGCAATGAAATGGTACATCGAATTTCCTAGAGCTTCATTCGATAAATTCATCACCCTCACCACCACCTTTTTAACCCATTTTCAGTTACCAATAAGGTACGAAACAGGAACAGAGCTTCTTACCAATTTTAAGCAGATGAAAGCCACTCACATATCTGATCATATCCATGAGTGGCAACGTCGTCGTCGAATGGTAAAAACATATATTCATGATTAGTTGTTAGCTGAATGGTTTATTAAGTCACTGTTAATCTCTATTATAGAAGATGTGGCCAAGGGGGGAGTCGTCACTGAAGAGCAATTCATTGCTCATGCACAATATCTAGACTTGATCTATACTCAGTCTAGCACGCTCTATGACAAAATCCCTGATGCTCCTAGATCAGAGTTTTCCGTTCCTCCTCCTAAATCAAACAAAGATTCTCGTGCTGGCGATGGTGTGATATGTACGACTAGCATGAAAACCACAAAGGCTGCATCTAAGAAAGCCCGTACAGTTTCTATTCAAAATGCAAATGAATAACTTCTTACCTCGGAGGTTAATGTCGTGTCAACCGACAAGGGAAAAGAACCGAAGCAACCAGGGGGCAAGAAGAAAGGGAAAAAACAAAAAGAAGAAACATGATGATTCGTCTCCTAAAAAATATTTTACAAACTCTTCTAGGCAAAAGAAACCTCCTTCGGGATGTCACATATGCGATGAGGATTATTGGACGAGAGATTGTCCACATAGAGCTGAGATTAAGAAATTCTTCAAGAACTCAAAAACCTCAGCGGTATTGACTGATCCGTTTCCAAACCCAGAAACCAATCTGGTTGCTAGCGACAATGCTTCCCCATCCCAAGTGCTTATGTTGTCCATTTCGAAACAAAATGATGCTTTGATATCGACAAGGAATAAATATTACGGGAATCCACTGCTATCGAACAACAAGGCTACTGATCAACCTAGTAGTTCAACAACAACTTTGACCGAAGTTATGCCACCCATCATTCCTGAGCTAACGATAAAGCCGCCAAAGGAAGTAGTGCACAAATCAACATTTAATCCTCGTGCCAGAGCAGCACAAAATTATAATATAGTGGAGGATCTAGCCCAATCACCATTTGTTATGTCGACACTTGAAGTACTACAGAATTGCCCCTCCCAAAATCAGGCTCTGTTATCAACAATAGGTGGGATTGACCCAATGGATTCCAATCTTATGGCCTTTAACCATAAAGGATATGAACCAAAGTTACCAGCTCAACTCACTTTCCTCATCCAAGTGAAAGCCCTCAACAAAACTATTCATCGAACAATTATTGAGGAGGGGGCATCTACATGTATTATGTCAATGTGTTGCTGGAAAACATTAGGCTCACCATCTTTGTTGCGATCATCAATGACATTAAAAGCATTCGTAACTTACAAGTTGAACTGGGGGGCAAAACAATAGAAATTGATGTTGAAGTTATCGATGGAAATCTCGATTATAACATTCTATTGGGAAGGCCCTGGATTTATGCTATGGTCGCTGTTGTGTCAACATACTTTAGAAAGATTGCATTTCCTTTTCAAGGAGGAATTATAATTGTTGACCAACAAACCTTCCTCCCCAACAATTCACAAGTTACGGGAAGCATCCCCATGATCCATGGAAGCTCTCAATCGCTTCAAAATATCGGAGTAGGCCTCATAAAAGACCCTACATTGATGGGTACTTTTGATCTACCGCCTCCGAGTAATCTGGCGGAAGTAGCCACAGTGGAGACTTGCAATATGGTGTCTTCTATATCCACAAAGATTCAAAAGATTTCCGAACATGATGCTAGCATGGATCACCACCAGGTATTTCCTCCAAGCCCAATAGAAATATTATAGCAATCAATTTTCTTGGCCTGGGCGGCAAACCCAAATCAATGCTCATCCAGTGTTTGGATAGATAGGTCTAAGGAATATGGCACCTCTTCAGACCCTTGGTCGCATGTACATTCTACAGACGAGGGATCATTCAATCAATGATGATAGAAGAGGCACCATGGGAAGACTACCACCATCGTTCCCATCTTCCGAATTACCACGAAGATTGTTCCAATGACCTTGATCATCCTTCAGTTTGATTTTCTATCAAATACTATAAATACGGTGGATTCCAAGTGAAATTTGTCCAATATCGAAGAAACTATCGCCATAAATATCTCGACCAAGCCAAAGGTTGTACAGAATATTCATGTCGGCAAATCTTGTTCTTCTTCAGAACTGGAAATATATTGCGCTTTCTTTCACGAGTTCAAAGATGTCTTTGCATGGTCATATGAAGAAATGCCAGGCATTGACTCAAGCATAGTTGAACATGAAATTAAGATGTATCCAGATGTCAAACCGATACGACAACAGCTTTGGTAGGTGCACCCAAAGAAAGTCGTTGCCATCAAGGTAGAAGTTGAAAAACTTTTACATGTTGGTTTCATTTAGGTGGTTCCTCTAACTGATTGGGTATTGAACATTGTTCCTATGATGAAAAATCAAGGAACGATTAGAGTGTGCGTCAATTATAGGGATGTAAACCAAGCTTGTCCAAAGGACAACTACCCTACACCCTTCATCGACCAGATAATTGATGAATGCGCCGGATGCAAAATCTTTTCATTTATGGATTGATTTTCTGGGTATAATCAAATAAATATCCACCCATAGGACCAGTCAAAGACTGCATTTATTTTTCCGTGGGGCAAATTCGCATACCGCAAGTTACCTTTTGCTTTGAAGAATGCAGGGGCAACCTTTCAGAGGGAAATGAATTATTCCTTCCATGACATCAAGAACATCGTTCAACCATACCTCGACGATATTCTAGCTCATTCGCGAAAGCGGACTGATCATCTGCAACATTTGAGAGCTATATTTCTACGTTGCCGATACTACTAGATACGACTCAATCCGCACAAGTGTGTGGTTTGTGTCGGTTCTAGTCGTTTACTTGGCTTTGTGGTTTCAAAGGACGAGATTCATCTCGACCCATGTAAGGTTCAGGAAATCATTGATATGCCTCCACCTCCAAATTTTCTTCAGATTCAGGAACTCCAAGGGAAAGCAAACTTTCTGAGAAGGTTCATTCCAAATTACGCCGAACTTGCTAAAGGTTATACGTGTCTTTTAAAAAAGGAAGTGCCCTTCAACTGGAACCAAGTTGCGCAAGCTTCCTTTGATGCTCTAAAGGAATCCCTAATAAAAGCATCATTAATGTATGCTCCTGACTATCAAAAGGACTTTAACTTTTATCTAGTTGCGGAAGATATGACCATTGCAATGGTTTTAGTTCAAGAAGACAATGGAATCAAACATCCTGTCTATTATTTAAGTCACAACTTAAATGATACAGAAAGCAAGTACTCCTATGTTGAAAAGATGGTTCTTGCAGCTATTCAAGCAGTACAGAGATTTCGACACTATATCGTCTTTCGCAAGACTACCATTTTGTCAGATTGCAACCCAATGACTTACATCCTACTATGACAGTTACTTGGGGGAAAATACTCGAAATGGATAGCCATTTTGCAAGAGTTTGATCTGGAATTCCTAAAATCCAAATCAAAGAAATCTCTGGTTTTCGCGGAGTTACTATGCGACTTTCCATCATCATCCAACAATTCAATATCTAGAGCATCAATTGTGGATGAATCTTTGTTTTTTATATCATCGAGCAATCCATGGTATCGAGATATAATCATCTATCTCAAATCCCAAACATATATGCCTAATACCTCTCGCTCATAACAATGACGTACTCGATACCAAGCAAAAGACTACATGATCATCGGTGATACACTTTACTGTCGTGGTATCGATACAGTTCTGTGAAGGTGCCTCAGTCATGAGGAGGCTGAAAAAGTCCCGAATGATTGTCATTCAGGCGTGTGTTGGGGGCATCAATCTGGTTACGCTACGACACAAAAGATTTTACGAGCAGGTTACTTCTGGCCAACAATGTTCAAAGATTGCATAACCGCAGTTAGAAGTTACCATGCTTGTCAAATCTTTGACCGCAAAACCAGAATACCACCCACACCTCTGCATCCAGTAGTTGTTGTTGGGCCATTTGCCAAATGGGGCATAGATTTCATGACATGTAACCCCACCTCGACCAGGGGGCATGGGCACATCGTAGTCACAGTTGACTATTTTACGAAATGGGTCGAGGCGATGCCTACATTAAACAACAGCGGCGAAACGGCTCCTCTTTTCTTTTTCATTCATGTAATCTCTAAATTTGGTGTTTCACAAGCTGTAGTCATAGATCATGGATCGCATTTCCACAATTACATGATGGTTGAATTGGCTACAAAATTAGGACTATCCCACGACAGCTATACTTCGTATTATCCGCAAGCTAACGGGCTAGTTGAGGCGATCAACAAAGTCCTGAAGCGCATGTTGCAAAGGGTGATTAGAGTTCATAAACGAAGTTGGCACCTAATCCTGTACTTGGCCTTGTGGGCATACTAGACATCGATGAGAAATGCGACCAGATTTACACCCTTTCAGCTGGTGTATGGCCTGGAAGCGGTCTTACCAGTTCAGTGTGAAATTTCATCTCTTAAGCTCACAATCGACCTTCTCCCCGGAACTTCAAAAGAAGAGGCTTGTTTCATGGAATTAATCCAACCAGATGAAACATGTCGTGATGCCGCCTTGGCTAATGAAGCGCATAAGAAACGAGTCAAGGCACAGTTTGACAAGAATGTCAAACCTCGTGTCTTCTCAGAAGGTGACCTGGTCTTACTTTACGATCAGGAATTCGATAAATTGGGAGCAGGTAAGTTCCAGTCTTTGTGAATGGGTCCCTACATTGTTAAGCATGTATTAGCAAAAGGAGCCTACGAGCTAGTAGATTACAATGGGATTCCACTGTTGTAACCCCGAAACAGGTTGTACCTTAAGCGTTACTATGCTTGACTAAGTGTAGTGATCTCTTAATATGCTTTTGTTAAAAAAAAATTCGTCAAGAGAAATCATTTTGGTTAGGTAATCCACTTTTGCATTTGTTGCAAATGTCGAACCTATTGGAATCATTTGTTGGATACGCTGACGAAGCTAGTCGTAGTACGCGGAACCTATCTTTTGTAGCCTAGGCCATCTTTGATCCAAACGGCGAGTTAGTAAGTTTCAGAGGGGTATGTATTGGTCGGTCAACGAACAACATTGTTGAATATAGAACATTGATAGAGCTCCTCTCTGATGTCATCGCACATGGCATACACCGACTTGTCGTCAAGCTAGATTCATAATTCGTCATTCTACAGCTTACTGGCATCTATTCTGTTCGGAATGCAACTATCTATCGTATGTTCCTAAGGGTCAGGATTTTAGAAAGGCAGTTTGATTCTATTCAATATCAACACATTTCCAAAAACTTAAACACATTAACTGATTCATTAGAAAATTATGTGTTAGATAGACATTTACAAAATTTATAAAAGAAAAGAATTTCATCAACATTTGCATCAGGATCATATAACTTAACCAAAATAAAGCTCCGAAAATAAAAAATATATATAACTGTTTATAGTTTTTTACATAATGTTCTATGTCCAGGACAAAATCGGTCATACGACCCACAAAAACTCAAAAATGCAGGAAAGTATCCAAGGCTAATGGTGCTGGTGATAACAAGTCACCGCCTGTGCGATCATGCGTAAGAGCCTAGTCCATCGACTCGGCATGCAAGTAGTATGACGCTATAATCTCAAAGGTAACTCGTCGGTCCTCACATTTGGAATACCGAGGGTGAGGCCGTTGATCTGATCCTGCAATACTGCAAGGGTCTCGGCTACATCCAGATCGCGAAGGACAACTCTCCCTATAGCCTCTCCTGCTGGAACGGCAGCTACTACCCTCAGGCGCACTGTTGGTCGCACTGGTCCAATATATGCCCAAATACATGAGTTTTATTAGTATTGATAACATTTAAAAAACAGAAGAACATCATAAAAGTAATAAACAGAGCAATGGTCAGATATTTTTACCTATGACACCCCACTGCTCACCAGCCCGCAGCACCAAATCTGGGTCACCCTGGAAATCCATCCCGGCATATGGATACTCGGCATAAACCAATTGCTGATGGTCGAACCACTCGAAGAAGGCATCAGAGAATGAAACCTACAATTGACCAACATGTCTAGCCATAAGGTCAACCTATCTCTGCATCCATGGCTCTGTATGTGTTGGCAATCCAAGTGAAATGTACTGTGGCTGCATCAGTGGGATCTTCTCCAAGGCGAAAGCGGTCAGAATAGAACCATAACCAAAGTTCTTGGATCTTTCGTTCTTCACCTTGGTAAGCTGTTCTTTTATCACCAGAAGTACTGCATCACACTAGTTGAATACCTTTGGTTCAAGGCATTCTAAGGCATACTGCATATACGACATGTTCGCCAAGTGAAGATCCACGCTGCCAGCCAATCTAGTAAAGGTGAATAAGGCGGTCCTCAAGGACTAGTCAGCGACGTCTCTAATGTTGATCTTGCCATCCCTACTTAGCTTTGATCCATCTCTACAATATCGGCGAATGTAATCCCTCACGGATTCGCCCCCACGGGCGGAACCTGATAGTGAGAGAGGGGCACCGCACCTTGACGAACTGGTC
This sequence comes from Pinus taeda, assembly GCA_000404065.3. Classification (NCBI taxonomy): domain Eukaryota; kingdom Viridiplantae; phylum Streptophyta; class Pinopsida; order Pinales; family Pinaceae; genus Pinus; species Pinus taeda. The sequence goes on along the minus strand of APFE030291072.1, from coordinate 60,760 downwards.
AAAAAGTATACATCCTCAATAGTCAAAGGGATGAATTTACCTCTAATCTAGATCACTTGGTTGGTAGGATCCCAGGCATCGAGAAAATAGTGGAACAATTTGATTTGTTGCCTCATGCTAGATATGCGGAAGAACTTGAGCAAGCCATAGTTCTGCAATGCAGTTACCGTACCCGGATCATGCAAGGCAATCATATCCTCCTCTTCATGCTCGCATTCATGCCATGTAACGACCATCTTGCTCCGATGAATCTCTGAAAGGAAAATAAGAGAAGAATTAGAATCCTGATTTGGGCAAAAACAGGCAAAAATTCCATCAAAAATCAGTGCATAAAGTTTCCTCCTTGCGCCCATCACACCATAGTTGTGTACTGGGTGGGATGCATATTGACTAGCCAATGGCCAGCTCAGTATGCATCGCACCTTTCGATGTATACTAGGTGCGATGGGGAAAGAATGAAATGTTCAAACCAGAGGCTCAGAAAAGCAAGAAAACATGCTTAGAATCAGAAAAGGAAAGAATGCAATTGAAGAGCTCAGGGTTAGCTCCTACCTGGTCTAGACGGCACTGAAAATCGTCCACAGAATCTCCCGGAATCAGCTATGAAAATCAAGGGGGAAATGCATCTCCATAGCTCCAATAATCCCAAATTTGAATGAAATGCTAAAATGAGAGGTAAACTACTTTTATGTTATTACTCACGTAATTCATGTAAGGTATTAGTTTTTTAACTCATTTTTCAAGCATGTATGTACATTTCTAATCAGTTTGATGGAGCAATTGAACAGGTAGTACGACCGTCAAGAGAACATAGTGTTAATGGTGAATCAAACATCTTTGACTATTATCACGAGCAGTTTTACACGAAGTTCAAGCTCGTTAAAAATTAAACCTAGTGATGAGAAAATGTTCCCCCATAGTTTAAGCTCATTAAAAAATGAACCCATCCGTCGGTAAATAACCATTGCGATCGCATAATCATTAGCTTTTCAGCCTTGGTCGTGTTCTTACCATCACCTCCACTCTTTTTAGCTGATCATATGCCTCCATTTTATTGTTTACCCCTTTTGAGGAACAGGAACGACGAATGATTCTATTAGTCATCTTCTTTGCATTGTCATGATTGAAAAGTTCCAAACCTTACCTAGAATCAGTTGCTATCCAAAAACATCACTCATTCCTCAAAAAACGAGTCTCCTTTAAGCTCTTTTCATTTGACTCGTAAAATATGAAAAGATTTCCGATCAATTGGCCTCTCTAGCTCGTTAAAGCGATCGGAAGTGCCATCCATCCTCTAGGTTTTAATCTTTTTGGACCTGAGGGATCATTACACAAAAAGATCCAGCGCTTTTCTTGTTCGGCTCGTTAAAACTATTGAAAAGTCATCCCTTTCATATTATTTTATAATTTTTCGGACTTAAGGGATTACACTACGAAAAAGGATTACTGGAGTTGCCTTTCTGTCTCTTTTTAGACTCTCTAAAATTGAAAAATATCGAGTTATCTTTGTCATTAAACTCATTAAAACAATAGCGACAAACTTGTCCATGCAGACAAGAGCGAGTTTCACTGTAGCTAGGCTCGTTAAAACATAGCGACGGGTTTCCCCGAAGGGAAAATATAGAACAAACATATGTTATCCTCCTCAAGCTTGAAAAAAAATAAAGAGGTATTGGTCAGCAATGACTGGGGAAAAATTGGGAAGAGAACTTGAAGAAACTTTATTGGTAGCAGGTCGCTCTTGAACATGACACTTTCACTCCATCACCATGATTGAGTTGAGTTGGATTATTCCGTTCGTCGGTCATATCACCATTGGTCCTCCGTACCATCCATTCTTAGGGTTAACGCTACCAATCCATTTCAGTGTTGTCGATATGCTCAAGAGAAGTCGTTCAGATAATTCACCAACCCAGCTTACATCTCATCCACTGCAATACCTTCACACTTCATTCTTTCATGACTGCCACCTTGAACCTTGTATCATCAGATAGTTTTCACCTCCAAAAAATCATTTGCTCCATTTCATGTCGCAGATGTGGGATTCATTAAGGCCCTCCTACGATGGATCACTTCTTGTCGACATCAGCTCATTATCCAAGAAGTTGACTTAAGAACAACCCTTTCAGTACTTTGAAGCTTGCATGCCTCAATGGCAAGTTTCTCACTTCAAGCGACAGGTTTACATCAATGGCCATCGACTAGAAGATTTTGCATGGTGTTCGACAACGACTCAGGTATTCGCACCACATGAATTGTACTACCATACCTTGAGGGTCACCATCATTATCGGTGATTCCTCTTGCACTTGTTAACAACTTACATCATTGGCTGGTAATCAGGCGATGTATTTCCATGTTTGACATGAGATCATCCTTTCACATGGATTGACTTGTACTTCAGACAAAGGTTGAACGAGTTTGAAGACCTCGGATCTAGTTTCATCCATCCGGGCTACGATATATTTAGGAAAATAAAGACATCAAATGTACATCATAGTTGGACAGATAATCATCCAAGCTAAGGGATGATGGCTCTACTAGAATCATTAGTCTGCCATACAGATGGTTGTCTGTCCAATGTACATGAAAATGAATTTATAAAGATGAGCATGGGAATGCCTGCCTCAGCTCGATCATGAAAATATTATGAAGATAATGTATTGTATTGTATCTTATTACAGGTCACATTCCAGTTTGAAAAACCTCAGATCCTCATGATAAAGCATTTCACCCGACATCAAAAGATTTATGACCTCATGCTTTAGGGGGCAACTGTTATAGACATATTTGGGCACTGCAACCCCAATCTCATATGTACATAAACCAAGGTCTTCTAAACCCCTAAAAGTGTTTTTACACACCCTAAAGGAACAAGGTCAGCTGATTACATCATCTCCTAGAAGTTCTCCCTAAACAAATACTCAGAACTGGTCAAAACTAGACCATATAGACTACTCAGTGCTAAGGGTGCGATGCATCTCAACAAGTACATGCAGAAAGTGTGATGCATACTGAAAATCCCTTCTATAGAGTGCGTTGAGTGAGAGAAGACAAATGGTAAAGGCATTGGCTAGGTGGAAACCCAGAGAATCTTCTAAAAATTGCCCATTTGACACTTGCCTCTCTGAATTTGCCCAGGGATGAGTAAGAGATCATGAAATCTCCAAGTGGAACCAATAACTATCAGAGAAATGACACTAGTCAAAAACCTAGAGGCTGACTCACCCACCTGCAAACATCTATATATGGATCCCTCATCCTAGAGATCCAGAGGCTGGACTTTTGTATCTTGTAAGGAAGTGTTATTGGTTTCTTTGTGAAACATCATAGTGTTGAGTGATCTAGCTTTTCATGAGGTGAAGAGGGCTTTCATGCTGGGAGGATGGCGCTAGGTCAGATCAATGGGTTGTAATCCTCTCTTCTACTACTTTTATCAATAAAGCTATTTGAGTTTTCCTCCATATTCTTGTATATCTCTGAATCTTGTATTGATATATGCATTTGTATGGTTAATATATATCTGATCCTATATTGTTTATGGTTATAAATCTCTATACTTTTATGGTATTATGATGCTTTGACTCTACAGGTGTTCTTTGAAGCGGGACAAGTGAGGAAGGAGTGGCAAAGATCTGTCAAAGGGGAGAGGAAACAAGCAAGGAGCCAAGCGAAACACTGAGGTTGGTACTCTCTAGTTCTCTCTCATCTATTTTTCATAAAGGAAAACACAAGTGACTTTAGTTAGTTTGTTTCTAAGATAGCTACCCGTCTTAGTGGGACTAGCAGCTCTGAATGGACACTAGTTTTCCTGATAAAAATCCCTTGCCCGACCATCGTCCGATCATCAGCGACCACATCCGACGGTCCACAGCCATATCAGGTTCACTCGATGGTCGACCTTTACCCACCCGATAAAGTGGTTTTCCCCAGCCCCCCATATTACGTATCAAGCACTGGCATAGATCAAGTGACCCCTTCAAAATATCGCCTCCTCCATGAAAATGGTGCGATGGCTTATGAAACTGCCTCCTGGCTCAACCCGAAAATCTGCCCACTGTTCATTTGAGAATTACCCGCCAAAAAGTGACTGTTGCTCAATAAAAGGGTGAAGAAGCACCATTTCACCTTTTTTCGTTCATTTTCTGTGTAAACCTCTGCAAACCATTGCAACACCTGCAAACGTTGAATTAACCAACTGGACTCAAAATTTCAATCCTAAAGAAGTTACAGAGACCCCGACCAAGCTCTTAGTTTGTACCAAAGCCATTCGAACTTCCGCAGTTACCGTCAACACCAAATTTCAAGTCAATTCACTCAAATTCCAGGTATTTGAAAACAAATTACCATAAACCCTTTCAATTTGAAAACATTCTATGTTTAAAGAGTTTTAATTAAGTAAAATTAATTGAAATTACTTTAAATTTAAAATGCATACCCAAACCCTTTTAAAAGCTTCCAATTTCCTTCAAAACCTCTGAAAAAACCGGTATTGTCAAATTCAAATCCATAAGAACTGAATTATGGCTTCCCATATCGCATTGGATGTCAAACCTATCACAACTTCCCATTTGGACCTTGACCACCTCCCCCTGGCAGACAAGGATTTTCAAATCAGAGACACAAGTGCCTATCAAGTCCTGCTCAAAATTCATTATTTGAGTAAAGACAGATGTTTGAACCATTCTAATGACATTGGCCTTTCAAACTCTAATTTCCCAAATACCAGTTTCCACAAGTACATATTTTTCCTAAGATTTTCCATCTGTGCCATGTCTGTTACATTCCCAACCAGAGAGCTATAATGTCCCCTGACCAGAAAGTCTTGTTTACCATTACAGCTAAGTTAATCAATGAGATGTTGCAAGTCCAACCAGGTCCAAACCAAACCCACTCTCCATTGGGGATTTGTTAGACATCTACACCGAATTGAGTCCATCAAAACTGGCCCAAATATTCCAAACTTTCATTTTAGAAGAGCAGCACATTCCTAAAGATGCCCCTCCATATGTTTCTACCATTTTCTCTGAAAGGGGCAAGCAAATTATAACCATGATATCATGTATTCTGGGTTTTACCACTAATGAATTTTTTTATGAGCTCATCCTAGCCTTCATGTCCATTTTCACCCTATGAAAGCCTCCTACTACTTTGTATAATTATGTCCAATTCATAGCTGAAAGGATGCATGAACAATTTACTAGAATGCACATTGAGAGAGTATTCAAATACTCATCTGTACTTTACCATATGCTTTTGTATTATCAGTCAGACATATTTCCCTTCACCCTCCAGAAGCTGGATATCATAGGCCAACCCATGTCTGTCATATTTTGGACACCACTTTTCCACAAGTATTCATCGCCATACACCTACATAGACTTCATTGACTCTTTTGTCCATCTAGTCATGACTATGCTGACAGGAAGTCCTCCACCCAGAATAAGCCAAGAGATCAAAAGAGTCCTTTAATTGTCCAAGCAATGTAAGGTGGGAGATTAGTAACTTCACTAAAACCACATTGAAATAAGAATCTATGGTTGCCAGCTTGCCCCATACAAACTGCCCAAATACCTCCCCATGAGGTTATTTGCTCTAGAGTATTATAGGTAGATAATGAACTCTGATGAAGTCAACTTTGTCTCATCCAAGAAAATAACTCAGTTCAAGGTAAAAAAAATCAGTTGGGCCCTTTCATTTGCGATTTTAGAGAAGCATGGCAAGAAGCAGATCAAATTCTACAACAAATGAAGCTTTAGAACAGTTTCACGTGGAGGTATGACCCTCAAGGGTTTATGAACAAACTTAGAGAAAAGGTCAAATTGGGACCTTACATTCATCACCCCATACCAGAGATAGAGAGATATGCCAATAAATCTGAGTGGTTGTAAAACACTCTCATAGACAGAGATAGTACAAAGGTAGATGTTGAAAATACCTTGTTTGATTTAGAGAGACAGCTTGATGAAAGATCATTCTTGCAGGTACCAGAGCAAGAAGCAACCATGGGTACCCCTACTATTTTGCAGACTCCTCAGAATGAGGAAAATAATCCAAAGAGGAATAGAGAGGGAGCCTCCAGTTCAGTCATGGACACATCCAATGTACAGTACGAAGCCAGCCAGAGTAAATGGCCAAGGCTCAATCCTGTTTCAGAACAGGAAGACAAAGAAGGCTCAGTAAAAATAACTAATACTGAGTTAGACATGAGCAAGGGCACAAATCCATATGGGGAAACACAAGAGCCATCTACTTCACAAACTCAAATGTTGGAAAGGTAGCTTAGTGTAGAAGTCTCCTCATTTAGTAGGCCTGCTGATAGGGATAAGGACACTAAGGACAGGTTCAAAGAAATCAAAATGAGAAATGAGAAACTAAAGGCATAGTCATATGCACAATATCTCAAGCTTACACCTACCAATCAAACTAGGTTGATGTCAGATTTTGACATCAAGGAAGGAAAGATGCAAATGTCCTTCATAAAGCCAACTGTACAACAACCGAGGACATCAGCAGATTTCAAGAAGACCGATTTTGAGGTATTGGCAAGGGATATTCATCCCATTGACCAAATTGAATTTCACAAATAGGCTGCAGAAATGATTGACTCCACCCTTATAGGAAAAGCCATAGTTGCCCATCAGTTGCAGAATTCATTAAACAACATTTCAGCCTAGTATCAATTGGAAAAGGCCTCCTCACAGGCCAAAGACATCAGAATCAAGTCTTTGGAAGACTTAGTGATTGAATTGGGACATGATCCCAAAGACATCAAAGCTACTGAACAAATGATCAAGAAAAAGAAAGATGACATTGCAGCACTCAAGAAGCAATTGAATATACCTCAACTGCAACATACCCAGACACATGAAGTCTTGGAAAATCAAACAAGGCATGAAGAGTTTATGTACTTGGTCCTCAAACTAAATTATCAGTTAAGGGAGATAGAGAAAGAATTGGACAGCCTAATCCAATTAAAGCAAACTGATATTGGCACTAGCTCAGTGAATGTCATCCCAGTAGTTACCATGGTTGTTCCTTCCACATTGGCAGCCTCATTAGCTCCTATGGCCACAACACAACCATGTTTCAACAGAGCCTACATCAACAGCAGGTACATCAAGTGAAGAAGTAGCAAAGTTAGTTAATTCTATGGAAGAAATGTCCATACAGACTACACATATAAATAAGCTCAAAAAAAAGGTGACAAGCTTGGAAACTGATTACAAGCTTGCCAAAACCATGCACAAAGAAGAAGTGAAAAAAGCTGTCTGGATGAGTGAGAGATTAAAAGCCATGGAGAAGGACTTGACACTAAAGAAACCCCTTGGGCAGGCTAAGGAACTACTACGGGCCAATATCATTGACTCTGTCGATGATATTTGGCCATCTATTCAAGTGATTTTTGCATAGATAGATTTAATAAAGATGGCTACAGAGGCCATCCAAAGAGTAAAATAAGAATTAGGAGAAATTTCAGAAGAAGCTACCAGAATTATCCAGTTCCTTAACAGTAAGAATAAGTATGAGCTTTCGGAATTGGAAATAGAGGACAAAACAGAGACAATTTTGGAGGTGAGAAAGGTCCTCTCCAAGAGAAACTTAATGCTAAACTTGGAGGACAAGTGTCAGAATATGCAGGTAGCCATTGACATATTTATGGCTAAGTTTCAAATTTTGAGAGAGAAAGGGTTACCCAGTCTCTTAGTGATAAATGAAAAGCTCATGACACAATAGGATTACAATAGAAAAATCAGAGAGCTAGCAAAAGAACATGTCAATACATCATCAATCAAGGCATTGGCAACAGGAAAATTACTGTACCAAACATTTGAAAACTTGTTTACCTCCAGCATTAGGTAAAACACTTGTTTATCAATAAGCCTACTTTTTCCCAAGTACACCGAGGCAGATGAAATATATAGGAGGATGCTAAAAATCCAATTACCTGATGCTAAAACATGGGAGAAATTAACTTATTTACTGTAAGAAATATGCAGTAAAAAGGTTAATGTACAGTAAAATTAAAACAACATGTTAATAGGATGAAGACAGATCATCAATGTCAAAGTATATCAGATGAAAGGCTAAAGTAAATGAAGCTTCCAGCGTGAATGATCAAACATCAAAGCATCATAAAAGGGCTAAAACTCAAACCATAAAATCCAGTAGTACCAAAATAAAAGGGACATCATGAAGCAATTCAATAACTATCTCTATCTTCTTGCAAGAAGATATTTTTATTTCCTAGATTAAATCTCAAATTAGTTTGAGATATTTTGTAATAAACTTTTGTATAAATACTTCACAATCCAAAGTATGTAGTGTGGATTCTATTAGACATTTCTATAAACCTTTTGATTAAGAAGAACTAGAAGGGTATTGTATCAGTTGATGAGCCAGCAAGTTGGATTGATTAATAAAGATTAGACTGTTCCAAGGATTCATGTGTTGAGCGAATTTCGGACAAGTATTTTCATGTGCTTTTGTCATTTTCTCAAAGTTATTCATAATCTTATATGTGTTTCAATCTAAATGCTATAAATGGAATAATATTTCAAAACTTGTTTAAATCACACTTTCTTTTAACAATTAAGCATTTGAATGTTTTCTTCTGATATTTAAATTAAAGAATTCTTAATTTCTCTTTGGTTTATATTGATTTCATAAATAATCCAGGTTAAAGAATTCTTAACTGCCTTTTAATTTCGATCACCCCTACCTTCCTCATTCATTATCCGGGTCTGAGAACCCTTAACTTCTCTGTCACCTCGAGTGAAACCTTTCCATGCCTATGTCTCAAATATCTGAAATACACTCTGCTATATTGCCCTTAGAACATCCCCTTTACTGAGTTTATCCATTCTTGCTTCCTTATCAGTTGACTCCATAGCCCAATGGTCTAAAAGACATCAATTTATCCATATGTTTAACAAATCCCACCACCCAATTTCAAACAAAACCAAAACCCCTTGAACGATCATAGTTAGCCTAAAACTTCTTAACTAAAACAAAGTTAAATTTTAAAGAGATATCCCTCTCTGAGCATTATAAAGGCTAGGTCCTGATCTCCAAAAGCAGATAGTGGTTACCTTTGGTTATTCCTTGTTATTTCTTCAAAGGAATTATCAGAGTGATAACAGACACCATCATCCTGATTAATATATTCTCGAGGGCCTTCACACTATTTTCCCTCATCTTTGCTAGGGGTCATCCTCTCTCTCTTATGTGGACCGAGTGTAGGGACACATAGGTTAGATCATGTCCTCAAAATGTATGCCATAAGGGAAGCATTATTTTTCTTGTTCCTTGTCAATAAATGTCATCAAACACAAGTGGGCTTCTCTCACCAAATAATAACATTTCAATAAGAGTATTTTTTGCATAAAATGAAACCAATCATCACTATTTAATGGTTCTTCATCAAATTTAACATCAACATAATTTTCATCCACTATATTGTGGGGTATCCAAACATGCATGCGCTCATTGACAATTTCAACTTCACAAAATTCATCAGTTTCAATTAGATTCACCAATTCACATATCACATTGCAGTCATCGACTCATCATCCACATCTATCTCATCATAATTGGATTCACCATCATCTACGCCATTCACATTGTAGTGCATTCCTTGAGAATTTATATGCTCTTGCTCCATTTCACACACATAGGCTTTTGCTTCTCTCTCTACAATTCTTGTTGCATCTTCTTCACCCATATGCATGCTTGCATAATGGCTTTCAATTTTATGGTCTTGACAACTACATCCACTTTTGAGTCGGATTCACCAAGCTCTATTCTTCTGTCAGAGTCTTGTTTATCTACTCTCAAATCTTTAGCTAACCCAACAAATTAGAACACATATTGTTTTTGAATGTTACTCCTCCTTGCACCAAATTATGCTTCCAAAATATTCCACGCTTCTTTGGAAGATGTAGCTTTTGCTACCTTGCGCAAAATCGTTTCACCCATTTCTTGTGGAATGAAACTAAAAACTGAGACATATGAACCCAAAACACTATCATGCTTGACATATCAAAAACCTTGCAGATGAATGGACTTTTGCAAAACCCTAATCTTTCTTGTTCAATAAAAACTTTTTTTCCATTCAAATCCTTTTCCTTTTCTATATTCTCCTTTTAATTAATTAATATCTATATATATATCTATATCATATATATATATATATATATATATATATATATATATAATAATATATATATATAATATAATATATATATATATATATATGAAAAACCAAAACAACAAACAAATAGCTTACTTTAAAATTTATATTCTTCAAGCCTATATTCTCCTTCACTAACTTGGCTATTATCTACTTAGGTTAGTAAATCCATCAAGTCCAATGATAAATTTCACTTTAGTAAATAAGTATGAACAACCCAACAAACAAATATCATACTTAAAATTTTATATTCTCCTAAAGCATCAACACGACCTGCACCATTTGGGACATCGACAAGGAGGTCATCGATACCTAGTTGATTTCCCATGATAAGGAGATCTACGACATTGCCTAGGGGGCGCTGGTGTTTTTTCCTCTGTTAGCACAGATGGGTTTGTTAGGGTCTTTGATTTGAGGGACAAGGAGCACTCTACAATTATCTATGAGAGCTCTCAATCTAATACTCCCTTGGTCAGATTGGGATGGAACAAACAAGATCCCAGATACATGGCTACCATCATCATGCAAAGCCCCAAGGTTGTAGTCTTGGATATTAGATATCCAACCCTATCTGTCACAGAGCTCCAGCGGCACCAAGCCAGTGTCAATTCCATTTCTAGGGCATCGCACAACTCCTGCCACATCTGCATTGTTGAAGATGACTTGCAAGCCCTCATATGGGATCTCTCTTCCATGAGCAAACCTATCAATGGTGGCCTCGATCCTATTCTTGGTTATGTTGTTGGGGCCGAGTTTGAGAAGTTACAGTGGTCCTCCACTCAACCTGATTGGTCACGATCACCTTCTCTAGCAACTTGTAGATCTTGAGGGTTTGAAAGGACATGTCACATCAGACTGGTATTTATTGGATGGAGATGACAATTTTTCCATGGCTCTTATTATTCATTCCCTTCACTAAATGTGTATCTTCTTGGATTTAGATTTAGGCTTATTTAGGTAAACGGAGATTTATAGGCTCCTGTTTAAGGTGAGCATATCACTGACTGTAAATTATGGACATCAGAGATAAATATTGATGGTCATCAATTATTTTTCCCTTTCATTCTTTTAAATAGTGTAAGGGAATATTGGCATCTCAACGTTGAACATAAGGGACATTCTAGCTCTTATTTGTTTCTCCCTTATTCCCTTCGAAGTTAGACAATACATGTATTGCACACATGTAACTGGTGGTAACTACCACTAGTATTTCGGTATGTTAATCCTAGTGAAATTTGTTGGTGTATGGGGTCTTATGGCATTTCACAAACATGAACTGAATGGTAGATAAGGCAAGGCACAGATTGAGGAATGGAAATCAGTGCTCCATAAAGCTTCCAATATTAAATTTTGTGAATTGGATGAGCATAAATTCTGCAAATTGGATGATCATAGGAGGTAAGGAATAGTAATATGTGTCTTTATTTGACCCTCTTGTCAATTTATTTTTCCTCTCTCCTATATGCACAATAAGTTTTTCCATTCACATATGATCCCAAGGGCCCATATTCTGTTTATAAAAATTGTATGATTCTTTTGAGTAAACAATGTGAAAGAAAAACTTTATATTTATTAAATATATATGTGTAGAGGAGCATCATAGATTCCATATTAGAAGGTATGGATTCAAAGATGACTAGATTCCAGACTCTCATCATTAAAATACATAAGTTGACTTTTCTTGTGACTTTTCATAAAATAGGCTTCTTGACAATAAAATATTTGCATGGATTCTCATTTGTTATCAATTTCTTCCTCTATATTTTTAGAACCTTTCATTCCATTTCATCTAATTCCTTATTGGCACAGATTAACTACTTTTTCAAATGTTTGATTTTCAAATAATTTCTCACCATTAACAGAATTCTCATGGAAGAGGCATGGAATTACTCTCTAAAAATAACATTCTTTCCATGGGTCGAAAGGAATCTGACTTTGCATTGTACCCTTGAATCCTTTATTTTCTCCAAAAGATTCTTGAAAATATGCAATGTTTTTTGCACTTTCATTTACTGACGCTACTCTAAAAAAATGCACACTTATCTAATTTGAGTTATCTCATTCTTTTATGTTCAACTCTCCATCAAGCATAACACCTACAATTTGAGAATACATTTTTTCATCATGTCCCAAAAAACTGATCTTCCCTCCATGCAACTTCAAGATTTTGTCCCCTTTAACGTTGGCATCGTTTTCACCATCCATTTGTGACATTGGGTCTATCCTAGAATTTCACTCTTTTGTACTATGAATTTTCCTTAAAGGATAATGTAACTCTAGGGATCCCTTTTCAACTATTTCTCTTTCTCTATGTTTCATAAAACGTGTCCTTTTCATGACCAAATTTATTTCTTAATATCTCTTTTCTTTTAACCAATGGCAATGGAAATAACATTTAGTACCAATCTTTTCTCCTCAAAAGAATTGTAGTCAATTTTTTTGGGACAACGTATTATCCTTATAAATGCAATAGGCAATAGGACATACCTTGCGCTGACAACTGAAATTGTCCGTATACATTACAAATATCATTATGGGAAAAATTCAAATGACCATTGGATTTTCAATCCTTCCCTCTTTCAAATGGTAGTTTGTGTTGCTTGCTTGCTATTCTTTCTTCTCATGGATATCAAGGATATCAACCACCATCTATCATCCATAATCTTGTACAACCATTATTACTTTGTATCTAGTTTTACTTATCAATTACAAAGCATATTTCTTTCCAAAACATTGAAAAATAGAGTAGGCTTTATAATTTCACTAACTAAAAGAAATTTTTACTTAAAATAGGAAAACAAAGCATATTCATCAACATGGAGGTATATACCTCTCACCTTGACCTTCGCATTACAATTCCATTCAATAGAGTGCTTCTTTTTATCACCCAGAACCACCACAAAGTGGTTTTGTCTTTTACAAATGAAATAAACCAATAATTGTGGTTAGTGATATGCTTAGTAGCTCCATAATCAAATAATCACTTTGTCAACTTATCTCTTGCTTAAGATGCAATGAAAGCATAAATTATTCTTCATGTTTTGTGACATTGATCTAATTCTTTCTCAATTGCCAATTGTTATACTACTCATATTGAAGAAAGAGGCTTGTAGTTGTTGCTAGTAGTTCCTTCTTTCTTCTACTTTCCTTTGTCCTTAATATTTTCTTCAAAGATATTTTGGGGTGCTTCATTACACTTTTGGATACTTTTTACTTTCAAGTCCTTGTGAAATATGTAATTACTCAATTTCTCAAATATTATGAATATCTCACAACCTTGACCAAATTGTGAAGGAATTTTTCACATCATGCTCTTGTGGGAGCATATAGTACATCATGAACAATTCTATAAACATATAAAATAGATACCACCGAGTAGAAGAAGTAGGGTCCCTCTTCAAATATTTTTTCCCTATCTAGAGAATCATTGCAATCCAATTGGGTGCCTACACATGATGATCATAGGCTTGCAATAGAATCTTGATATCATTCTTCACTTGCCCAACCTAAACTTTAGACTTCCAGTTCCAAATAGGGAATTAGCCCTAGGTTGCTTGAGATGAGCACTTGCACCTATGAGATGCTTTTGCTGGGTTGAAACCTTGGTTTCTCTTGTGACGAGAGATGATGGATCCACCATATTAATGATGGTTATGGATGTATTTTTTTATAGGTGTGATACCTATGAGGTGTAGAATTTCCCACTATAGATCACCTGATAATGCAATATACTAAAGCAAAATACTAGATCTACTTCTATAATCAAACTTGTAGAAGCTTAATCAATTTGAGCTAGATCAATCAGAAAACATATAACGGAGAAGAAGAAATCATACACATGAAACACAGAAGAATACTCTGGGGAAAGCCTCAGCTAAAAACCCTGATCTCTGTATTATCATACAAGTGGAAATATCTCCAGATTACACAAATCTTTAGCTCACAGCTATTTAGCTCTCAGTACAATCCCTCAATGTTGCTCATAGACTGAATAGACACAACATCTGCCTTCCTCTAGTCCTCCAAGCCTCCTATTTCCTTGTGCAATTTCTCTTGAGTCCTATGGCTACCACCTGTGTGAATTAACCTCTCGCACAACTCATCAAACTCAGAAATAATTGCACAATACTGAAGGAGATTAATTCCTTCTGCATGGATGAGTTCCATTTATAGGAAAATTCCTCTGACTAATAGTACATTGTCCCTTCCTTTAATCTCAACTGGTTATTTATCTAAACTGACATGCATGAGTTATTTATGAGAGAATATTCAGTTATCTGGAGAACACTAGTTGCATGCATGCATGCATTAGCCAAATGAACTCACAATTAGTTCCTCCAGTTGTCTGGAACTAATTTAACTAGGCTTAACTCAGTTAACTGAGCTAACGAATTCCAACTCCAAGTAAAACTTATCATGATCTCTTTAATTAAGGGATAACTTCCTCAATCAAAGGGATAACTTTTGCATGTCTTCACATAGACTTCATTTTTTATTTTCTCCAACTAATTAACTCAATATGAATTAATTAATTATTTTTCAAATAGCTGCTAAGACTAAATTCGAATTTTAATTCAGGGACTAATTAAAATTGGAATCTATCCCGAAATGCTATTTTTAGCATTTCTATTTTATCATTCCTTGTTGCTATATCCAACAGTGTACCTGAAATGTTATTTATAGCATTTCTTGTTTCTATTTTCAACACTCCCTCTCAAAAAGAAAGGCATTCAACTCAAACCCAATCCCAAACCTTTGGAATGTTTTGCATGCAACACTTATCCCTAGTGTTGTTGCTCCAGCAACTCTAGAAACAAAAAAATATCCAACTTGAATCAAAATGATGCCTTTGTCATCAAAGTCTCTGGCTGCTATTGCCTTTGTCGACTGAAAAAGTCTGCACCTCTGTGCTCTTCAGTATCTGACTTCTCTAGCCTCTGTCACTTTGATCTCTAATTGCAGCAATCACACTGCTTCCTCCAGCTGCATCCGTGCTGGTGCTGGTCCTGTCTCCCAGCACTGCATCTGCATTATACCTCCTCTCATCATGTTGCATCATGCTGCCCAATGCTACACTGCAACTCAGTTATTGAGATGCAAGTAATTGATCTCCCAACTAACCTCCCTATTGGGCTAGAAACATCCTCTGATGCTGAATCTCCCTCTGCCACTCCATTTGCATCTGTCTCTACCCACTCAGCAAGTTCCGCTACTACTCGTCAGGGCTCCCATAGCAAGGTCTAATCAAAGAGGCTGGGTACCTCAAGGATCCTACCACTATTTCAGCCTTCTTGGGACTATCACTCCACATCGCCCCACCTCCTACCTGGAGATATGGATGCATGTGATCCCTCTGCCCACTTGGCTCAAAATTTCCCCCTACTGGATATCTCTGCATGAGTGGATACATCCACTCGGTCTCCTCCCAGCATCTCCAGTTATGGCTGCTCCACAACCTCTTGAAGTTGCTTCACCAATTGTGGCTCCTCCAAAATTGTCTAAGACTTCTTCTGGTGTTGCATGTTGAGAGTCAATGTACTCTCCCTCTCAACCACCAAGTCTCCACTATTTTCCTTGCTCCTCAAGGCTTTTCATGCATCTTGAACCTCAAGAGCATACAGGTTCTTGGCTAGCATACCAATTTGTTTAATTTGTCCCGCCATCATGAAATTTTCGGGAAAAATAGTTGATTTTAAATCAGCGATATCTCCCTCTTCCAAACTCTGATTCAGCGGATATTTTTTTGAATTTGGATCTTTTTCTGCAAGGAATCCAGATCTGCTATTTGTTTCTAAAATCTTTGCACAAAAAATTTCATATCTGCTCTGAAAATTCGTGGCCAAATTTTTTTTACTTTGAATTTTCTTCTTCGTATACTATTCACTGCTTCGATCACCTTTGCTTCGATAAACTTGGTTGTGATAAACTTGGCTCCGATACCATGTATAAATTTCTCTATCGATCAGCTAGCTCTGATACCATGTAAAAATTCGCACTGTAGATCACCCGATAATGCAATATACTAAAGCAAAATAATAGCTCTACTTCTACAATCAAACTTGCAGAAGCTTAATCAATTTGAGCTAGATCAATCATAACACATATAATAGAGAAGAAGAAATCATACACATGAAACATAGAAGAATACTCTGGGGAAAGCCTTAGCTAAAAACCTCGATCTCTATATTATCATACAAGTGGAAATATCTCCAGATTACACAAAGCTTTAGCTCACAAGCTATCCAGCTCTCAGTACAATCCCTCAATGCTACCCATAGACTAAATAGACACAAAATCTGCCTTCCTCCAGTCCTCCAAGCCTCCTATTTCCTTGCGTACTTTCTCCTAGGTCCTCTGGCTGCCACCTGGGTGAATTCACCTCTCACACAACTCATCAAACACAGAAATAACTGGGCAATCCTAAAGGAGATTAATTCCTTCTGCATGGATGAGTTCCCTTTATAAGAAAATTCCTTAGACTGATAGTACACTATCCCTTCCTTTAATCTCAACTGGGTCTTTCTCCGCACTGACATGCATGAGTTATTTATGAGAGAGTATTCAGTTATCTGGAGAACACTAGTTGCATGCATGCATTAACTGACTGAACTCACAATTAGTTCCTCCAACTGTTTGGAACTAATTTAACTGGACTTAACTCAGTTAACTGAGCTAACTAATTACAACTCAAAGAACAACTCATCCTGATCTCCTTAATTAAGGGGGATAACTTCCTCAATCAAAGGGATAACTATTGCATGTCTTCACATAAACTTCATGTTTGATTTCTCCAACTAATTAACTCAAGATGAATTAATTAATTATTTTTCAAACAGTTGCTGAAGCTAAATTCAAATTTTAATTCAAGGACTAATTAAAATTGGAATCTATCTAGAAATTATATTTATAGCAATGCTATTTTTAGAATTTCTATTTTATCATTCCTTGTTACTATATCCAACACTGGTACCTGAAATGATATTTATAGCATTTCTATTTTTAGCATTTCTTGTTGCTATTTTCAACAAGAGGACCTACCATAGGTGTCTGATTTGTTTCAGGAGTGAGAGGTGGTAGATCTATATGATTGTTGGTTGGCATAGTTTCATTTTCAGTAGGTGAGATGCCTAGGAGGACTTGTGATAAGTGGTTGATTTTTTTGATAGGTGTCTGTGTTTTTCACTTGTGATAGGTGGAGGATCTTCTTCTTATTGAAAATTTTCTAAGATGGAAATGGTTTTGGTTTCTTTCTTGTGCTTTAAATCTATGTCTAGTGTTGAAAGTTGGAACTTAGATGCTATGTGGATAGTGGAGCTTCAGGACATATTACATGACAATAATTTATTCCATAGGATTCAATAACAACACATAAACATGTTCATTGAGCTTAGTGATTATGTTATTTATTCCGTAAGAGAAGTTGTCTCCATTTCCTTTCAGATTCCTTTTCGTGATGTTCTTGAGTTGGATAATGTCTTATTTATTTTTGGTTAGAAGAATAATTTTCTTTTTGTTTCTTGTATGATTGATGTATAGTGGAGAGTTTCCTTTGAGGGAAAATAGTGAACCATTAACGATTGTAGTCTAGATACTCCAAAGACTTTGGCAAGAGGGATGAGAGAGGGTGACCATTACAGGGTACTTACTAATACAATGGAACTTGTACATTCTAGTGAGAGGCCGGATGAGCCTTCTAGCTTTGGGGAGGCATATATTGATCTTGCATTATGGAATGATATGGACGAAGGTTTGGAACATTTGATGGACGATGATTTTGGGGTTGAAGTGAAGTTTGTAGTTGATGGGATTACTGTTGATCTGAAAATAAAATGTACTTGAAAAAGGGTGCAAGGTATCCATTTTCATTTATGTAAATGAGTGCACAAATACTCCAAGTTTAAATCTGCAAATATGTGAACTTCTTATTTCTAATATAGAGATAGACTGTAGGGGCATTTACTGGATATGTTACCTCTAAAGAGAGGATGAGATCTAGAAGCTATCTGGCCCTCTACAGACTCTACCTAAAGAAATAAGAAGTAAACACGTAGATTCAATTAAAAATAGACCTTGTTTGAACTTGACGTTAAGCGGAATTTTAGCTTGAAAGAGGTGTATGTCTTTTCTTTTGTTTCTGTGTATTAACTTAATTTGTTTCAGCTGATATTAAACATATATATCAGATATATAAGTGTTTCCGGGAAAACTAGTGTCTATTTAGATTTTCTAGTCCCACTAAGACGATAGCTATCTTAGAAACAAACAATTCAAAGTAACTTGTATTTTCCTTTCTGGGAGATAGATAAGAGAGAAGTAGAGAGCACCAACCTTAGTCTTTCACTTAGATCTTTGCTTGCTTCCTCTCTCCTTTGATAGAGCTTCACCACTCCTTTCTCACTTGTCCCGCTTCAGAGAACACCTGTAGATGCAAAGCAGAAAAATACCATCAAATCATAGAGATCTATAACACCATAAATAATGTAGAATCAGGTGTACATTAACCATACAAATGCATACACAAATACAAGATTTAGAAATATACAAGTATATGGAGGAAAACTCAAATAACTTTATTGACAGTAGAAGTAGAAGAGAGGATTACAGCCCAGCTGTCTGATCCAGTACCATCCTCCCAGCATGAAAGCCCTCTTCACCCCATGAAAAGCTAGATCACCCAACAATAAAATGCTTCACAAAGAAACCAACAACACTTCCTTACAAAATACAAAATTCCAGCCTCTGGATCTCTAGGATGAGGGATACATATATAGATATTTGCAGGGGGGTGAGTCAACTTCTGGGTTTTTGATTAGTGTCATTTCACTGATAGTTCTTGGTTCCACTTGGAGATTTCATGGTCGCTTACTCATCCCTGGGCGAATTCAGAGATGCAAGTGTCATATGAGCAGATTCTAAAAGATTCTTTGACTTTCCACCTAGAAAATTGCCTTTGCCATTTGTCTTCTCTCACTCATCACACCCTACAGAAGGGCCTTTTAGTATGCATCACACCCCTCGTGTGTAATAGGTGAGATGCATCGCACCTAGGCCAAAGAGCAGTCTGTATGGGTCAGTTCTGATCAGTTTTGAGTAGTTTTTTAGGGAGAACTTCTGGGAAATGATGTAATCAGTTGACCTTGATCCTTTAGGGTTTGAAACAACACTTTTAGGGGTTAAAGAGTCCTCAATTTATTGACATATGTGATTGGGGTTGCGGTGCCCAAATGTCTATAACAGTTGCCCCCTAAAGCATGAGGTCATAAATCTTCTGATGTCGGGTGAAATGCTTTATCATGAGGATCCGAGGTCTTCGAACTGGAAGGTGACCTGTATAAAATACAATACAACACACTATCTTCATATTATTTTCATGATCTAGTTGAGGTGAGCATTCCCATGCTCAACTTTATAAATTCATTTTCATGTACATAGGACAGACAATCGTCCGCTATTACAGACTGGTGATTCTGGTAGAGCCATCATCCTTAGCTTGGATGATCATCTGTGTAGCTATGGAGTACATTTAATGTCTTTATTTTCCTGAATATATCGCAGCCTGGATAGATGAAACTAGATCCAAGGTCTTCAAACTTGTTCAATCTTCGCCCGTTGTACAAGTCGATCCATGTGAAAAGATGTTCTGAAGTCGAACATGGAAAGACATTGCCTAATTACTAGCCAATAATGTAAGCTATTAACAGGCGCGAGAGGAATCACCGATAATGATAATGACCCTCAAGGTACTACAGTACAATTCACATGGTGTGAATATGTGAGTCGATGTCGAACACCACGCAAAATATTTCGGTCGAAGGCCATTGATGTAAACTTGTCACTGGAAGTGAGAAACTTGCCATTGAGGAATGCAAGCTTCAAAGTAATGAACAGGTTGTTCCTAGGTCAACTTCTTGGATAATGAGCTGACGTTGACAAGAAGTGACCCGTTGTAGGAGGGCCTTAATGAATCCCACATCTACGACACAAAACAAAGAAAATGATTTTTTGGAGGTGAAAACGTTCTGATGATACAAGGTTCAACAATGACGGTCATGAAAAAATGGAGCGTGAAGGTATTGCAGTGGATGAGTCGTTAGCTGGATGACAAATTCTCTAAATGACTTCTCTTGAACATATCGATGACACTGAAATGGATTGGTAGCGTTAACCCCAAATATGGATGGTGCGGAGGACAAATGGTGATGGTGAACGGAATAACCCAACCTGACTCAATCATGGTGATGGAGTGAAAGTGTCATGTTCAAGAGCAACCTGCTACCAATGAATTTCTTTAAGTTTTCTTCCCATTTTTCCCCAATCATTGCTAACCAGTACCCCTTTATTTTTGTCAAGCTTGAGGAGGATAAAATATGCTTGTTCTATAATTTTCCCTTTGGGCAAACCTATCGCTATGTTTTAACGAGCCTAGCGACAGTGAAACTCGCTCTTGCCCGGATGGACAAGTTTGTCACTATTGTTTTAACGAGTTTAATGAAAAAGATAACTCAATTTTAATGAGTTTAATGACAAAGATAACTCGATCCTTTTAGAGAGTTTGAAAAGAGATGAAAAGGAAACTTCAGCAGTTCTTTTTCGTAGCATAATCCCTTGAGTCCGAAAATATTAAAATAATACAAAAGGGATGACTTTTCCAATCACTTTAGTGAGCCGAAAAAGACAAGCACTCGATCTTTTTGTTTGATAATCCCTCAAGTCCAAAAAGATTAAAACACAAGAGGGATGGCACTTCTAATCACTTTAGCGAGCTAGAGAGGCCAATTTCTCGACAATCTTTTCATATTTAACGAGTCCAAAAGAGTTTAAAGTAGACTCGTTATTTCCAAACACTTTAACGAGCTGGAATGCTAGACAATCTTTTCATATTTAACGAGTCTAAAAAGGGTTTAAAGGAGACTCATTTTTATGGAACTAGTGATGTATCCGGGTAGCAACGGGTTCCAGGTAAGTTTGGAACTTCTCAAACACGGCAGCGTAATGAGGGTGGCTAGTAGAATCACTCGTCACAGCTATTCCTCAAAAGGGTAAATAATCAAGTGGGGGCATATGATCGGCTAAAAGAGTGGAGGTGATGGTAAGAACACGACCAAGGTTAAAAAGGTTGATAGCAATGTGATCACAAAGGTTATTTACTAAAAGGTGGGTTCATTTTTTAATGAGCTTGAACCTTGTGCCAACATGTGCTCAGTGCTAGGTTTATTTTTTAACGAGCTTGAACTTTGCGGAAACATTGCTCACTGCTAGGTTTATTTTTTAATGAGCTTGAACTTTGCGAAAACATTGCTCATTCCAGTCATATTTAAGGATGTCTCTTATTAGTAGGTTCATTTTTTAATGAGCTTGTTGTTGGCATTATGATTTTGGTTTGGAACTATGGTACAGGTGTTGTACTTGATGGAAACTCACTCTTGTAGCTGATCTCATTTCAGGCACTCAAAATCATGGAAATTAAGAGCTACATAGGTAATCCTAGAAGAAGCCGCGGACCCGCAAGTACGCAGACCAAGGAGTGCGTGCATGTACGCAGGTGATACGTTCAGAAGGTGTGGACCCCAGTTTCACTCTCTCCAATGCATAAAAGCACGTGCACGTGGGAATCTTCATGAATGGTTCATGGTATTAGCCGACAGTTTTTGATCAATGGTTTTTGTCCATGGTATTTGCATCCAAGTGTTGATCCCAATATTGGGTTCATGGTATTGTGTATTATGGTTTTGGACCATGGTATTGAGAAGGGCTTGCCTATAAAAAGGAAAGGAGATCTCTTGGCCACACACTTGTGAAATTTGAATATCTTAAGATCTGAAATTTTGGGTGATTGGTTTTTAAACACTAGATCTAAATCAAGGAGATGACTTAAGGTTAATCTATTGGCATGTCGTGATCTCTCGGGCGCATGAACAGATATGAGGATCTGACTGACTGTGGCACATTGGAGAACTGTAAATTTGGCCCTAATCAGAAGTCTGCAGGCGATCCATAGGTGCAGTGCGAGGGTACGCAGCTCAGTAAAAGGCTCGGTGCGGGAGTACGCTGCGAAGCCAAAGGTGCAGTGCGGGGTACGCGACGCAGGAGAGGGCACAGTGCAGGGAACACGCAGCATAGAAAAGGGCAAAGTGCGAGGTACGCAAGCGAGAAGAAGGCACGGTGCGGGTGTACGCAATAAGTCAGAAGTAAAGGTGTGGATCTGAAGAAAAGTACGTAGAGCAGAAGAACAACAAGTGCGGATCTGCGCAGTTTAGTCTCAGAAGAGCTGCGGATATACGTAGGCCCCTGTTGGTGAAGTTGCGGTCTTATCTTGATACTATAGTTGATTTTCTTTTATCTATTGCAGCAGAGTTTTGGGTTTAGAATTCTGGTATTACTTTTCTGTCTACATCATTCTGAAGAATTGGGTGATTCATTGGTTCATTGTATAAGGATATTGGGTGATTTTCATGTACTTGATGATTATTTGATGTTCATGGATCCAGTTTGAAAATTAATGAAACGTGGTCCTTAAAGAAGTGAAAGAGCAAAGGGGGTTGTAGCTCCCTTCCAGGAGAGACTGAAAAACGAGAGAGAGTTGTAGCTCTCTGCAGTTTGCAGCCTGCGTACTGGTAAAGGACTGCACCAGTACAAAATCATTGTAAAAGAAGTTTCTAATTGAAAGAAGATAGAGACATATTGCAGCAGGTGGTTTTCACCCACATTGGATTTCCACCTTATATCTGGTGTTCTTTGGTGTGACTATCTGTTTTTCTTGTTTCATGCTCATTATTATATGCAAGTTAATGATCAATAAATTAAGGAAGGCATATTGAAAAGAATTTGATAATACTGGTTCACCCCCGCCCCCCTCTCAGTATTATTTCCAACACTTGCCCCATGCGAAACCTTGTTCAGGTGCCTTTTGTATGTGCGCTAGGAACGACCAACTACAAAACTAAGAGTTAATGAACTACTGAGGTTAGGTAGGATAGTTTAGAAAAAACATTTCCTTTACTTTGTCGGGCTGCTGACAAAGGTGAATGGTGGATTAGACCAATCACCTAACCTAAGCAGTTGAAGTTAGTAAAATACTAGGGGGTTAGAGTTACGTTGGTCGCTTTTCACTTGTGTAAAAAAGGTTTGCATTCCCCTAGGTATAAAGAAAGGTAGAGTTTCCAGGTTACCATATGGAAGTCCTTGCATTAAAGCAAGATTGTTTGTTCGTGGAGCAAACAAAACACTTCCTTGGCTTTGTCCATCGAAATAGACAAAGGTGAATGGTGTGAGCTTCCAATCACATAACCTTCGAGGAGATCCTATTTCAGACTGATCCCATATCCTACACGGACGGGTGTGTCAGACAAATCATATAACCTACAACGAGGAGATCCTTTTCCAAATTGATCCCATATCCTACACGGGCGGGTGTGTTAGACTAGTCCTATATCCTACGAGGAAATCTATCTTTTCATCTAGGTTCACCTGCCGCATGCCCCCTAGATTTCGTCACATTCACCGAATTACTCACAGTCATTAGGTGGATGGACTGGAGTTTGATGAGACATTCCTTGTGCAAAGAGACCATTTATGGATGGTGTTTGACTAGTAGTCGTGTTTGAATCGGGGAATAAAATCTGGTCAACAGGCTGTACCATTCTGCCTTCATACGAGAAACACATCACCCGAAAGATTGTGGAAACAATAGCTCCCATGCTATAAATGTATTCACGCCCAAGGAGTAGATTGTAATCTAGTGGCCCTTGGACTGCCATCATGTTCAAATGAATGGTTTTCCTTCTCAAAGTTATAGGAAAATTTGGAATCATCCCCAACGGTCAACTGGTTCCTTTATTGAAGCCTGACAAATTTCGAATCTCAGGCAGAAGCGATGGCGAACCAAGCGCTTTCCAAGCAGTTGAGGAAAGGATACTCACGGAAGCCCCTTCATCTATGATAGTGCCAGCCATGATCATTCTGTAAGCTTTTACTATGATTTGGAATGGTACATTAGATGGAAGGTAGGGGCTCGCTAGTAGATTCCAATCAAAGAAAATGACTAGATTGCTTGGAGGAGGGACCAAATAAACGGCCGGATGAATCTCTCGAAATGGGTAAATTCCCTCCTATGGTAAAGGAACGGGTAGATTTCCCCCATGTTCATCAAACTCAGTGTTAACAAAAAGAATTTAAATGGTGTCATTCTCATTCTCTTTGGAGATTGTATCATCTAAAGGTGGACCTTTTGAAGACAAGACTGGGTTGACTGCCATCTCGACCTGTTGACTTTGGTTCGGTGTGGACTTAGAGGGTTTATCTTCAATGATAGGTGATTCGACCGACAACAGAGGTATGTCAGTCAGATTTTCAACTAGCGATGGACTTGGCAAGAGTTTCTTATATCAAGGTGGAAGTCGTTGCGGTGAAGCAGGACAGTTATCCAAGACTCTTTTAGCTTCATCCAGAAAAGGACAACGTTGGAGGGCGTGATCACCTTCACACAACCTACAAGGAAATTTAGATCTTCCTTTTTGTCCATTGACTTCATTTTCACTAGTTGATGGTGTATTCTCAACATGATCGATAGAGGTTCAAGACCGGATTGTGCAAGCGGGGAGACCAGTCTCTCAAGATCCGCAGGATGCAAGGACAATCTCGATGATAGTGGTTTCCTTTGCAAATGACACATGGAGATTTGGGTTTGGAAGGTGCAGTGTGTGGATTTTCGCCAGACGATGCATGGTTGCCCCTTGCGCGGCTGGGTTCTTCTTCTTCTTCTTCTTCCATTTCTTCTTCTTCTCAGCTACTTGGTTTTTAGTATCACTAGTTTCACCAAGAGAAGAGGAAGAAGGAGAGGGAGAAACAAACGAAGTAGAAGGTGGGGGAGAAAATCCAGTATCATCTGGTTGCTGATTTGATTTCCAAGGAATTACGGTGTTTTGAATGTCAGAGGTTGATAATAGCCAAACTGGTAGGCCAATTGTGAGTCCTAGAAGGGACAATGTAGCCATGTATGGAGCACCAATATCTCCCCAAGAGGAGAAAGGACTAAGATTTCTCCCAAGGGGAAATCCTTGATTGGTGGACTCCATTATCTCAACCTAAGATCAACGAAGGAACAAGGATGTTATTCCGAATTAAATGAATTTTATGATGCTTTGACACAACTTGCTTTTTCAATTTTTAAGAGTCGAGAAAAAGCTAAAGGTGACTCTAGTTGCCTTTGATTTTTAATGAGCTTGAAGCGATAAGTGGTCAGATGGACCTTTTCTTTTAAGGAGTCAAAAAGGAATGAAAATTACTACTCTGGAAATCTAGACAGAGGGATTACCAAACCAATCGCAAAACTGCAATATACACCTCGGTGGTAAATTAAAGAGAAATTACCGAGGACTTTACGTATGGCATTCAATCTTCCCGAATGCTGTGTTCAGTGCATTGCGATCGATAGGGCGATAGACACAGGTTCCTAAGGATAAAGGATATCAGCCTATTGTAATTTCCCAATATATACTCGACAGTACGTGGGAGCACAAGTCCGTACTAGCACTTGTCGTATCAAAGAGGAGGAATCACCCAACCTACGATGAAAACGACAGTTACCAGGATTTATGACGCCGGAATACGTCTCTAGCCTAGACTTCTAGATGTTGTGTGTTAGGTTCCAAAGCATTTTTATGTTCATTGAGGTTTATTTTAAAGTTGATCTTTCTTAAGAAATTTGACTTTCAAGGTTCACCACATGATGTAGATGTACAATTCCTAAATATGCAATCTAAATGATAAACAATTGTTTGTTTTCTTTTAGCAATGAAAATCCTAGCTACTAAGGAAAGAAGAGTAAGATTCTTTCAATAGAGAGCAGAGAGCACACACTAAATGCACTTTTCCTAAATCAATTTTCGCATGCAATCTAAATGCAAATGCACATGCATGTATTTGTTTTTTTGTTTCCTTAATGTGAGAATGCCAAAAAGAAAACTAAGTACAAGTCTGAACTACTTTTCTTCAAAGCGACACTTTAGCAATTTCTTTCCAAAAACGAAAGGAAGACTAAGACGACACTTTCAATTTGGAATGGAAAACTGCTTTTGACACTTCAAAGAATTGACAATTCAAATCAAATACAATGGAAAAAATACAATTGAGTATCTAAAAGAGAAAGCTTTATGACACTCTTTTTCTTGACTGAAAACAAAAGTTACAACACTTTCGAATCAAAAGATGATAGTTCAATTAAGCTACTTTTTGCAAAGGAGGACTGTAAATGATGAAAAATACATAAAAAAACATTTACAATTCCTTATCAATGGAGGCTGAATAATGTAAAGGAAGAAGGCTTCAACAATGATATACTAATCATAATAACAAAACTACTAAATAGAACTGAAAACAATGAAGAAAAAACCAAAATCCAGAGAGGAAAACAGTCTCATTCAATCATTGCACCTGTCCTTAAGAGAAACAGGGATGCATCTCACCTGTAGCACATGGGAGGTGTGATGCATCCAGATTGCCAATGAGAGACAGTGCGATGGTCCAGGAACAAGACTGAGTTTGGTTTTCACTCACAGTTTGCAGCTAATTTCAGTGATTTAGGCCAAGATTATGATGGACAGTAAACACAAAGTATAGGGGCTGATCTTATGAGGTTATTGAGCCACCACCAGGGCACTTAGGATGTTTGCAAGTCAGATGTTTAGTTCATGAACCAACCCAGAGATTGACTGAAGCAATGTTGATCTACTTTTCAGTTGCATAGAAAAAGCAGTTTGAAGGCTATTTGGCTTAACTTCAGGCTCCGTCTATAGTTTATAAAGTAAACAACAGTAACAAACAAACAAAATATTCGCTCCCCAGCGGAGTCGCCATTTTGTTTCCAGAAAAACTAGTGCCTATTTAGATCTGCTAATTCCACTAAGATGGGTAGCTATCTTAGAAACAAACAATTCAAAGTAACTTGTATTTTCCTTTATGGGAGATAGATAAGAGAGAAGCAGAGAGCACCAACCTTAGTCTTTCACTTGGCTCCTTGCTTGTTTCCTCTCTCCTTTGATAGAGCTTCACCACTCCTTTCTCACTTGTCTCGCTTCAGAGAACACCTGTAGATGAAAAGCAGCAAAATACCATCAGAGCATAGAGATCTATAACACCATAAACAATGTAGAATCAGATGTACATTAACCATACAAATGCATACACAAATACAAGATTTAGAAATATACAAGTATATGGAGGAAAACTCAAATAACTTTATTGATAGTAGAAGTAGAAGAGAGGATTACAACATAGCTGTCTAATCCAACACCATCCTCCCAACATGAAAGCCCTCTTCATCTCATGAAAATCTAGATCACCCAACAATGCAATGCTTCACAGAGAAACCAACAACACTTCCTTACAAAATACAAAATTCCAGCCTCTGGATCTCTAGGATGAGGGATACATATATAGATATTTGCAGGGGGGTGAGTTAGCTTCTAGGTTTTTAATTAGTGTCATTTCATTGATAGTTCTTGCTTCCACTTGGAGATCTCATGATCTCTCGCTCATCCGTGGGCGAATTCAGAGAGGCAAGTGTCATATGAGCAGTTTCTAGAAGATTCTTTGAGTTTCCACCTAGCAAACTGCCTCTTCCATTTGTCTGCTCTCGCTCATTGCACCCTACAAAAGGGCTTTTCAGTATGCATCGCACCCCCCCATGTGTAATACGTGAGATGCATTGCACTTGGGCCAAAGAGCAGTTTGTATGGGTCAGTTTTGACCAGTTCTGAGTAGTTTTTTAGGGAGAACTTCTGGGAAATGATGTAATCAGTTGACCTTGATCCTTTAGGGTTTTAAACAACACTTTTAGGGGTTAGAGAGTCATCGTTTTATTGACATATGTGATTGGGGTTATAGTGCCCAAATATGTCTATAACAATAAGGCAGCAAATAAACATCACACATAACAGCAAATTTAATAAGGAGTTCACCCTAATCTTGTGAGCTATGTCTCCTGTGAGCTCTATTCAACTAGACTTGGCTCTTTGGGATTATGGCTTGACTTATTTTACAAGTTCCAAACACAACTCCAAAAGGTTACTGACTGAACCTATGGGTTTAGAAAAACCATATACATCCCTGTCATGACTGTCCTCTTTGTGCAAGCAGATCAAGGCTCCCTTGGACTTGATTCCTTCAATAGGTGCACTAAGCTTCCCTGAGCTTCTTAATGGCACAAAATCCTTCAGAATGATTCAAATGGTCTCTGAAACCTATACTAATGTATCCATCACATATCTGATATAAACAAATGACTGTTCATTTTCTCAAAATGAGCACTGCATCCCCGATCTAGGCCTTCTCCCATGGTTGGCTTTGGGCTGCCTGAAACTTCTCTTCAGCATCTCGACCTTTAGAAGTCTCCAAAATGCTTCTAAAAACACCTTCATTGGATTCATAACATTCCTTACAGTAGAACTAGGCTTTTGTTTCACCTCAAACAGATGAACCTAACCTAGCACAGCTCAATCACTGAAATGGCCCTAGTGGCTCCTGGAATTTCCACGAAGCGAAATCACCTACAAATGACTTATGTTGGCTGTGAAACCTGTGCCAATTGATTCAGAAGGTCGAAGAGACCCAAAATAAAAATAAAAATCGTCTCAAAGGATTTTCCTAACCAAAGTTATGGCTAATTCATAAACTGCCAGTCTGTAGAAATTTTGAATAACATGACACTTATTCACAGAGATTATCCTGATTATACACTAATTGCAGAATACATGCATAATACATAATCTCCTCTACGTTGATCATCAATTTACGGAATTAAAACATCAATCGCATGCGCACATTGAAGCATCAATCGCACATATCAACACAGTATGTCCCCGGGGAAAGCATACAGTTGAAAACCCCCAACTATCTGTATATTATATTGATTGAGAACATATAACAATACATAGTACAATACTCCTCACAAGTACTCAATACTATCTCCACCTGTTACACACAAACTAGCTCAGATCTGAATCAATCACTGGCTGAAATCTCCTCCGTTGCTTGCCTGCCTCCACTACGCAATCCCGCATGAGAATATTGATGAATGAATGATCCAAATTCGTATTTCCCTTGGATATACCACGCAATCCTCATTGGCAATACTCAATCCCACTAATTGGGAAAATCACATGCACAACTATAGTCACAACTGATAGCTGTCTTGCCCTTTCACTCACCTCTAACACTTGTCTCCACTGAACTGTCCATGCACTGAGTTAACTGATGTATTCTTCAGTGCTTTTGAGTTATAATTAGTGAATTAATTAATAACTAATTCACAACCACACTCATCACTTAGTCTATTGATCAGTTAGACTAAATACAACTAGTTCAACTAAGTCAAACTGAACACAACTCCATCAACTCCTCAATCAACTCCACATAACTCAACCACTTGAGTCCTAACTGAAGTCCTCCATGCAATAGCTCAAGTAACCCATAAGAAACACGTATTTCCTTATGGCAGTTGCATGTGCCACATTCGTAGCTCGAACTGAAGTGCTCCAAGAGGATAAGATAATCTTTATAGTCCAAATACTATTAAGAGCTAATAATATTCGACTGTTCTATTTTTAGCCTGACAGTCTAAAAATAGACTCCGCCCATATGTCTAAAAATAGAAGTCCATCTATTTTTACCAAAATGACCAATCATCCACAAATAGCATCCTGCAACTCATAAACCATGATCCATATGTCTAAAAATAAACATAGTCTAAAAATAGACTTTGCGCCAAAAATAGCCTGTGGGCACACTTAGTGAAGGTGACTTATTTTCATTAAGCTCCATCATCTTGTTGCATATTCAACACAGTCAACCCCTAAAGAAACTCAAGTTAACTTTAGTTAAGGGCCAGATAAGCCCACCAAATATGGCGAGACCGCCAAAAATGGTACCACCACTAAAAATCCACCAACTTAACCTGTAACCGTTGGATGAATTGTCAATTGAATTAATGCGCATGTGACTAGATCGATGGAACTAGTGGTTAACCTCGGTTTTTGTGCCAGAACTTTAGTTGAAAGGTTGGATAACTGTGGTTTCTGTGGGATATATGACCAAAGTTAATGTTAGTTATGCATTAACCGTCGATGGTTAAGGTGTTTGGCCCATGGTTCTTGGGCTAGGGTGTCATGGAGCATGGGCTAGCCCCCTTTCGGGCCCTGCCCAAACCTTTTTTAACATTTAAATAAACTTTGCCTTGCAACCATAATAGGACCCGCAATTGTGGTGCATTGGATAGGTTGTTTAAAGCGAGAGGTCATGTGTTCAATCCAACATTCCGCCAAAATTTTGTATAAGTCCAAAACTCATCCACCTTGGGACCACGTGACAGCCTCTAGGCTTGCCACGTGGCACCCTTCCATTGGTTGCCCATACGCCTTGGAGCCACATGGCAGCCCCCGGGCTTGCCACGTGGCACCCTTCCATTGGTTGCCCATACACCTTAGAGCCACATGGAAACCCCCGGGCTTGGCACATGGCACCCTTCCATTGGTTTCCCATACAAAATATTCCCTGGAATATTCTAAAGAATATTCTCAACAATATTCTATTTAAAAAAAATGAAAAAAGTTCAAAAATTAAGGGTTATTAGACGATTTTCAAATTGGCATAACTTCTGCATAGGGAGACCTTTTTTCGAATTGTTCATGGTGCCGGAATCAGGAAGACAAGACCTATCCGATCATTCAGGTCCCAACCCAATCTAAGTACTTTCAAATTTGCGCATTTTTTGACACTTGGTCTTGAGTTCCTGATCACACCTCCCAAATGAGAGCCTTTTGGTCCCCAAAAGCTTACTGAAATGTTGAACTGAACTATAGTACAGACAATGAGAGAATGAATATCCTCTTCTCTTTATCCCTCCAAACATTTGCTTTGCATGGCAAATGACTTTGAACCACAAATGGAAAGAAATTGACATTCGCTTGTCCTCCTGTCCACAACTGTCTTTCTTGCACTCACATAGAAATTTTCTAGCGAGAAAATTACAGAATGAAATTGAATAACGCTGCCTTGATCAATGATCTAAGGTGGCTTGAAAAAAACAAGATATTACAACATATAATACATGCATACATCCGAAATATACATATGTACAAAAGGAGTACGTCTTACTATGTCAAGAAGTCCATCCACTTCTCACCAAGCCACTTCCATGGTGACTTTTGCTACTGCTACTTGTCATCATGTAAAACTTCCTGTTCCACATCAATAATGGAATCCGTGGTTCCATCTTTGCCAATCTTCTTGTCCTCTTGTTGTATGTGTGTGGGACGATGAGTTGGATGTAAAGTCCAACAATGAGAGACAACATGTCCCCTCTTTTGGAAAAAAGTGCAAATCTTATGCACCTTTTTTGAAGGTATTCTTTGCTTCATCTACTTCCTGTGTGCTTTCTTTCTCATCCAGCATCTCGAAACATGATGGTTAAATCGACCACAATATGTACAACAAATATTTCTTCCATTAAAGCATGTAAAATTTTCATGCCTTGCATAAATACAATTGAATTGATCATGAGAAGATGTATACCTCTTGTGTTGCTTTACATGTTCATCATTTTTTCCTCCATGAGGAGATGAACTAGTAGACGCTCCAGTTTTCAATTGCAGACTAACATCATCGTTCTTGTCTTGAAAACTGCCTAAAATTGCATGCATGCCATAAGTTGTCTACCATCTTCTTGCCGCAACTCCATATCATGCAATCCTTGAAGAATTTCTTCCTTCTCCTATTCCATGGCCAACAATTTCTCACAAAGCTTTGTGCTCTCTCTTCTATCCTCAAACAAGGTCTGCACCATATACTTCAATATAAGGAATTCACGCTTCATATCCTCATTGAAGAACCTTGTGAAGGAATAAATTTCACTTGTAGAAGTTGTCATTATGATGTCAATGAACAAATTAACTTCAACAATGTTCTTAAAGCTTTTCAAAACAAATGATAAAGCTTTTTCACCCAAATGTCTTTACAACCATCACATATTCAAGTAACCAGCAACACACAATTCAAGTGAGAATCTTATTCAAGCAGCCATCAACAAACCAACTCAAGTGAAAATCTTGGAGTGGTTTTGAGGTCCTTTTGGGGTAAGGAAAATATCTTCTATTCCTTTTATCTTCTCCAAGTCTTAGCTAATCAATAGCTATCCCCAAACTTCAGCAAACTCAAACAACATGCAGTTTGCAAAATAGTAAAGCAGACAATTTTCTACACTGCTTTAAACACCTTTCAAGCTATACAATCAAGCTATTGTGATGTAAATCAAGCAAACCAAGTGCTCTGATGCCAACCTGATATGAAAATGGAATGTACTTGAAAAAGGGTGCAAAGTATCCATTTTCATTTATGTAAATGAGTGCACAAATACTCCAAGTTTAAATTTGTAAATATGTGAACTTCTTATTTCTAATACAGAGATAGACTGTAGGGGCATTTACTAGATATGTCACCTCTAAAGAGAGGATGAGATCTAGAAGATAGTTGGCCCTCTACAGACTCTGCCTAATGAAATAAGAAGTAAACACTCAGATTCAATTAAAAATACACCTTGCTTGAACTTGACATTATGTGGAATTTTAGCTTGAAAGAGGTGTATGTATTTTCTTCTGTTTATGTGTTTTAACTTGATTTGTTTCAGTTGATATTAAACATATATATCAGACATATAAGGCAGAAAATAAACATCACACATAACATCAAATTGAATAAAGAGTTCACCCCAATCTTGTGGGCTACGTCTCCTATGAGCTCTAGTTAACTAGACTTGACTCTTTGGGATTATGGCTTGAATTCTTTTACAAGTTCCACAGTGAACTCCAAAAGGTTACTGACTAAACCTATGGGTTTAGAAAAACCATATACATCCCTGTCATGGTTGTCCTCTTTGTGCAAGCAGATCTAGGCTTGCTTGGACTTGATTCCTTCAGTAGGTGCACTGAGCTTCCATGAGTTTCTTAATGGAAAAAACTCCTTTATAATGCTTCAAATGTCTTTTAAACCTCTTCTAATGTCTCCAGCACATATCTGACATAAACAAATGACTATTCATTTGCTCAAAATGAGCACTGCATCCCCGATCTAGGCCTCCTCCTATGGTTGGCTCTAGGTTACCTGAAACTTCTCTTCAGCATCTTAGCCTTTATAATTCTCCAAATGCTTCTAAAAACACCTTCATTGGATTCAAAAGGTTCCTTACAATATAAATAGGCTTTTGTTTCACCTCAAACAGATGAACCTAGCCTAGCACAACTCAATCACTGAAATGGCCCTAGTGGCTCTTGGAACTTCCACGAAGCAAAATCACCTACAAATGACCTCTGTTGGTTGTGAAACCTATGCCAATGGATTCAGAAGGTCAAAGAGACCCAAAATAAAATAAAAAAATTCATCTCAAAAGGCTTTTCCTAGCCAAAGTTATGGCCACTTCATGAACTACCAGTGAACCCCTAAAGAAACTAAGTTAACTTTAGTTAAGGGCCAGTTAAGCCTGCTAAATATGGTGGAACTGCCAAAAATGGCGCCACTACCAAACATCCACCAAATTAACCTGTAACTGTCGGATGAAATGTCAGTTGAATTAATGCACATGTGACTAGATCGGTGGAACTGGTGGTTAACCTTGGTTTTTGTGCCAGAATTTTAGTTGAACGGCTGGATAATTGTGGTTTATGCGGGATATATGACCAACGTTAATGTTAGTTCTGCATTAACTGCTAACATTTAAGGTGTTTGGTGCATGGTTCTTGGGCTAGGGTCTCTGGAGTGGGGGCTGGCCCCTTATCGGGCCCCGCCGAAACCTTTTTTAACATTTAAATAAAATTTGTCCGACCACCATAATAGGACTCGTAGTTGTGGTGCATTGCTAAGACTTTGCAGTTTAAAGTGGGAGGTCATGTGTTCAATCCAACAATATATCCCTCTCCTTAACAGTCAAACGAGGCGACCTTATTAGTCGAGCGTTCGTACCCTCACCCTACCGAGGGCACCCTAAAAATTTGGCCATTTCACCCCTATTTAATATATATATATATAGCGCGAAGGTTTTTCAAGATTCCCCTCCTATTATAGCATTTTCAGGATGCCCCAACACCTCTGTGTTGGCCCTAGACCATGAATTTAGTGAGTCGGGCTCCCCTTCCCTTATAAGCACTGGATTGGATGGGACGGGTGATGCCCTTACCTTATGCCTAGACCCAGCACTTTCATGAAGCCCATACTGCCAAACTTTTGTATAAGTCCAAAAATCATCCACCTTGGGCCCACATGGCGGCCTCCGAGCTAGCCACGTGGCACTCTTCCATTGGTTGCCCATATTCCTTGGGGCCACGTGGCGGCCTCTAGGCTTGACATGTGGCACCTTTCCATTGGTTGCCC
Source organism: Pinus taeda (assembly GCA_000404065.3). Classification (NCBI taxonomy): domain Eukaryota; kingdom Viridiplantae; phylum Streptophyta; class Pinopsida; order Pinales; family Pinaceae; genus Pinus; species Pinus taeda. The sequence goes on along the minus strand of APFE030291072.1, from coordinate 26,155 downwards.
ATTTAGAATATTTCCTGGAATATTCTATTTAATATTTTTTTGGAAAAAAAAAAATTCAAAAATTAAGGGTTATTGGATGATTTTCAAATTGGCATAACTTCTACAAACGAAGACCATTTTTCGAACCATTCACGACGCCGGAATTAGGAAGACGAGACCTATCTAGTTGTTCAGGTTCCAACCCAATTTAAGCACTTCCAAATTTGAGCATTTTTCAACACTTGGTCTTGTGCTCCTGATCACACCTCCCAAATGAGAGGCTTTTTGTCCCCAAAAGCTTACTGAAATGCTGAACTGAACTGTACTACAGACAATGAGAGAATGAATATCCTCTTCTCTTCAGCCCTTCAAACATTTGCTTTGCATGGCAAATGGCTTTGAACCACAAATGGAAAGAAATTGACATTTCCCTTCCTGAATGCGCTTGTCCTCCTATCCGAAACTATCTTTCTTGCACTCACACAGAATTTTTTTGGCAAGAAAATTACAAAATGAAACTGAACAATGTTGCCTTGATCAATGATCTAAAGTGGTTCAGAACAAACAAGATATTACAACATAGAATACATGCATACATCTGAAATTTACATATGTACAAAAGGAGTACATCTTACTGTGTCAAGAAGTCCATCCACTTCTCACCAAGCCACTTCCAAGGCAACTTTTGCTGCTGCAACTTTTCCTCATGTGAAACTTCCCGTTCCACATCAATAATGGAATCTGTGGTTCCATCTTTGCCAATCTTTTTGTCCTCTTGTTGCATGTGTGTGGGACGATGAGTTGGATGTAAAGTCTAATAATGAGAGACAACATGTCCCCTCTTTTGGAACAAAGTGCAAATCTTATGCACCTTTTTTGAATGTAGTCTTTGCTTCATCTACTTCCTGTGTGCTTTCTTTCTCATCCAACATCTCGAAACATGATGGTTAAATTGACCACAGTATTTACAACAAATCTTTCTTCCATCAAAGCATGTAAAATTTTCATGCCTTGCAAAAACACAATCGAATTGATCATGCGAAGATGTATACCTCTTGTGCTGCTTTGCATGCTCATCATTTTTGCCTCCATGAGGAGATGAACGAGTAGAGGCTCCAATTTTCAATTGCAGACTAACATCATCATTCTTGTCTTGAAAACTACCTAAAATTGCATGCTTGCCACAAGCTGCATGTCTACCATCTTCTTGATGCAACTCCATATCATGCAATCTTTGAAGAATTTCTTCCTTCTCCTATTTCATGGCCAACAATTTCTCATGAAGCTCTGTGCTTTCTCTTCTATCCTCAAACAGGATCTGCACCATATCCTTCAATATAAGGAATTCATGCTTCATATCATCATTGAAGAACCTTGTGAAGGACGAAATTTCACTTGTAGAGGTTGTCATTATGATGTCAATGAACAAATTAACTTCAACAATGTTCTTAGAGATTTTCAAAACAAATGACAAATCTTTTTCACCCAAATGTCTTTACAGCCATCACATATTCAAGCAACCAACAACACACAATTCAAGTGAGAATCTTGTTCAATAAGCCATCAGTAGACCAACTCAATTAAAAATCTTGGAGTGGTTTTGAGGTCCTTTTGGGGTAAGGAAAATATCTTCTATTCCTTTTAACTTCTCCAACTCTTAGCTAATCAGTAGTTATCCCCAAACTTCAACAAACTCAAACAATATGCAGTTTGCAAAATAGTGAAGCAATCAATCTTCTACATTGCTTTAAACACCTTTCAAGCTATACAATCAAGCTATTGTGATGTCAATCAAGCAAACCAAGTGCTCTGATACCAACCTGATCTGAAAATGGAATGTACTTGAAAAAGGTTGCAAGGTATCAATTTTCATTTATGTAAATGAGTGAACAAATACTCCAAGTTTTAATTTGCAAATATGTGAACTTCTTATTTCTAATACAAAGATAGAATGTAGGGGCATTTCTAGATATGTCACCTCTAAAGAGAGGATGAGATCCAGAAGATACCTGGCCCTCTACAGAGTTTGCCTAAAGAAATAAGAAGTAAACACTCAGATTCAATTAAAAATAGACCTTGCTTGAACTTGACATTATGCGGAATTTTAGCTTGAAAGAGGTGTATGTTTTTTCTTCTGTTTATGTGTTTTAACTTGATTTGTTTCAACTGATATTAAACATATATATCAAACATATAAGGCAACAAATAAACATCACACATAACAGCAAATTTAATAAGGAGTTCACCCCAATCTTGTGGGCTATGTCTCCTGTGAGCTCTAGTCAAATAGACTTGGCTCTTTGGGATTATGGCTTGAATTCTTTTACAAGTTCCACACTCAACTCCAAAATGTTACTGACTGAACCTATGGGTTTAGAAGAACCATATACATCCATGTCATGGCTATCCTCTTTGTGCAGGCAGATTTAGGCTCCCTTGGACTTGATTCCTTCAGTAGGTGCACTAAGCTACCCTGAGATTCTTAATGGCACAAACTCCTTTAGAATGTTTCAAATATCTCTAAAACCTCTGCTAGTGTCTCCAACACATATCTGACATAAACAAATGACTATTCATTTTCTCAAAATGAGCATTGCATCCCCGATCTAGGCCTTCTCCCATGGTTGGTTCTAGGCTTCCTGAAACTTCTCTTCAGCGTCTTGGCCTTTAGAAGTCTCCAAATGCTTTTGAAAACACCTTCATTGGATTTAGAAGGTTCCTTATAGCAGAAATAGGCTTTTTTTTCAGCTCAAATAGATGAACCTAGCCCAGCACAGCTCAATCACTGAAATGGCCCTAGTGGCTCCTGGAACTTCCGCGAAGCAAAATCACCTACGAATGACCTTTGTTGGCTGTGAATCCTATGCCAATGGATTCATAAGGTCGAAGAGACCCAAAATAAATAAATTCATCTCAAAAGGCTTTTCCTAGCCAAAATTATGGCCAATTCATGAACTACTAGTCAACCCCTAAAGAAACTCAAGTTAACTTTAGTTAAGGGCCAGTTAAGCCCACCAAATATGGCAGGACCGCCAAAAATGGTGCCACCGCCAAAAATCTGCCAACTTAACCTGTAACCATTAGATGAATTTTCAGTTGAATTAATCTGCATGTGACCAGATCGGTGGAACTGGTGGTTAACCTCGATTTTTGCGCTAGAACTTTAGTTGAACGGATGGATAATTGTGGTTTCTGCGGGATATATGACCAACGTTAATGTTAGTTCCACATTAACTGCTGATGGTTAAGGTGTTTGGCCCATGTTCCTTGGGCTAGGGTCTCGTGGAGCGGGGGCTGGCCCCCTTTCGGGCCCCGCCCAAACCTTGTTTAACATTTAAATAAACTTTGTCCTGCAACCATAATAAGACCTACAGTTGTAGTGCTTTGGTAAGACTTTGCAGTTTAAATTGGGATGTTGTGTGTTCAATCCAACATTCCGCCAAATTTTTCTATAAGTCCAAAACTCATCCACCTTGGTGCCACATGGTGGCCTCCGAGCTTGCTACGTGGCACCCTTCCATTCTTTGCCTATACGCCTTGGGGCCACGTGGCGGCCGTTGGGCTTGCCACATGGCACCCTTCCATTGGTTGTTGTTACACTGAAATTTGTCACCATGACTACGTGCAGTTAATATGGCTCCATCAATGGTCATATTATCATCCTTGTCAAGCCTTATACCTCTGTTCTCCATGTCAAACTTCAAAAAAGAGAGAAAGTCATTAAAAAACATGTTTATCTCTGGGTACGCAGGTTCTCTCTACCTTGCCTGCGTGTACGCAT
>APFE030291072.1:0-17406 GCA_000404065.3 Pinus taeda | reverse complement strand
TCAAAGAACCCAGTCATGCATTCAAAGACCAAGCACATACCGATCAAGTATCACTTTCTCAGGGAATAAGTGATTGAACAAAAGGTCAAACTAGAGTATGTTCCTTCTAAGGAACAAGTTGTTGATATTCTCACCAAACCATTGCCCAGGGAGACCTTTGAATACCTCACGAAAAAGCTGGGGGTAGTTGATGCATCATCTTGTTGTTGAATCCCATCTATTGGTTGTACGGGAGGTTTATATGTGGCATTCGCGTACATTGGATGGTTTATGGATTGATCGATGGCACAGGTTCAGGGGGAGCACATATAATGCATTGTTGGCATTATGGTAGCACTGAAGGAGATCGTGGATACTGATATGATCATGGTTGCAATATCTCTCTATCTCTTTCATGGTCATGGTGGATTATGGTTCTTCTTGAAGAAATTTATGAAGGATTATGGATCTGGTCATGGGGAGCATTATCAGCAGAGCAAAGACTTAAGCATGTTCTCAGGGGGAGCATAACCCTTTTCCCTTGATGTCAAAGGGGGAGAATGACATTGAGGATCCTGAGCTTGCCATCAAGTCCAAAGGGGGAGATTTTTGGCATTATGATTCTGGTTTGGCTCTATGGTACAAGTGTCGTACTTGATGGCAACTCACTCTTGTAGCTGATCTCAGTTCACGCACTCAAAATCATAGAAATTAAGAGGCACGCAGGTAATCCTAGAAGAAGCCGCGGACCCGCAGGTACGCACACCAAGGAGTGTGTGCATGTACGCAGGTGATACGTTTAGAAGGTGCAGACCCCAGTTTCACTCTCTCCAATGCATAAAAGCGCGTGCACGTGGGAATCTTCATGAATGGTTCATGGTATTAGCCTGACAATTTTTGATCAAATGGTTTTTGTCCATGGTATTGCATCCAAAAGTGTTGATCCCAAGTATTGGGTTCATGGTATTGTGTTATTATGGTTTTGAACCATGGTATTGAGAAGGGTTTGCCTATAAAAAAGAAAGGAGATCTCTTGGCCACACACTTGTGAAATTTGAATATCTTAAGATCTGAAATTTTGGGTGATTGGTTTTTAAAAGCTAGATCTAAATTAAGGAGATAACTTAAGGTGAATCTATTGGCATGTCGTGATCTCTCGGGCGCATGAATAGATATGAGGATCTGACTGACTGTGGCACATTGGAGGACTGTAAATTTATCCCTAATCAGAAGTCCGCAGGCGATCCATAGGTGCAGTGCGGGGGTACGCAGCTCAGTAAAAGGCTCAGTGCGGGAGTACGCTGCGAAGCCAAAGGTGCAGTGCGGGGTACATAGCGCAGAAGAGGGCACAGTGCGGGGCACACGCAACACAGAAAAGGGAAAAGTGCGAGGTACGCAGGCGAGAAGAAGGCACGGTACGGGTGTACGCAATAATTCAGAAGTAAAGGTATGGATCTGAAGAAAAGTACGCAGAGCAGAAGAACAACAAGTGCGGATCTGCACAGTTCAGTCTCAGAAGAGCTACGGATATACGCAGGCCCCTGTTGGTGAAGTTGTGGTCTTATCTTGATACTATAGTTGATTGTCTTTTATCTATTGCAGCAGAGTTCTGGGTTTAGTATTCTGGTATTACTTTTCTATTTACAGCATTCTGAAGAATTGGGTGATTCATTGGTTCATTGTATAAGGATATTGGGTGATTTTCATGTACTTGATGATTATTTGATGTTCATGGATCCAGTTTGAAAATTAATGAAACGTGGTCCTTAAAGAAGTGAAAGAGCAAAGGGGGTTGTAGCTCCCTTCCAAGAGAGACTGGAAAACAAGAGAGAGTTGTAGCTCTCTGCAGGTTGAAGCCTACATACTGGTAAAGGACTGCACCAGTACAAAATCATTGTAAGAGAAGTTTCTAATTGAAAGAAGATAGATACATATTGCAGCAGGTGGTTTTCACCCACATTGGATTTCCACCTTATATCTGGTGTTCTTTGGTGTGACTATCTGTTTTTCTTGTTTCATGCTCATTATTATATGCAAGTTAATGATCAATAAATTAAGGAAGGCATATTGAAAAGAATTTGATAATACTGGTTCACCCCCGCCCCCCTCTCAGTATTATTTCCAACACTTGCCCCATGCGAAACCTTGTTCAGGTGCCTTTTGTATGTGCGCTAGGAACGACCAACTACAAAACTAAGAGTTAATGAACTACTGAGGTTAGGTAGGATAGTTTAGAAAAAACATTTCCTTTACTTTGTCGGGCTGCTGACAAAGGTGAATGGTGGATTAGACCAATCACCTAACCTAAGCAGTTGAAGTTAGTAAAATACTAGGGGGTTAGAGTTACGTTGGTCGCTTTTCACTTGTGTAAAAAAGGTTTGCATTCCCCTAGGTATAAAGAAAGGTAGAGTTTCCAGGTTACCATATGGAAGTCCTTGCATTAAAGCAAGATTGTTTGTTCGTGGAGCAAACAAAACACTTCCTTGGCTTTGTCCATCGAAATAGACAAAGGTGAATGGTGTGAGCTTCCAATCACATAACCTTCGAGGAGATCCTATTTCAGACTGATCCCATATCCTACACGGACGGGTGTGTCAGACAAATCATATAACCTACAACGAGGAGATCCTTTTCCAAATTGATCCCATATCCTACACGGGCGGGTGTGTTAGACTAGTCCTATATCCTACGAGGAAATCTATCTTTTCATCTAGGTTCACCTGCCGCATGCCCCCTAGATTTCGTCACATTCACCGAATTACTCACAGTCATTAGGTGGATGGACTGGAGTTTGATGAGACATTCCTTGTGCAAAGAGACCATTTATGGATGGTGTTTGACTAGTAGTCGTGTTTGAATCGGGGAATAAAATCTGGTCAACAGGCTGTACCATTCTGCCTTCATACGAGAAACACATCACCCGAAAGATTGTGGAAACAATAGCTCCCATGCTATAAATGTATTCACGCCCAAGGAGTAGATTGTAATCTAGTGGCCCTTGGACTGCCATCATGTTCAAATGAATGGTTTTCCTTCTCAAAGTTATAGGAAAATTTGGAATCATCCCCAACGGTCAACTGGTTCCTTTATTGAAGCCTGACAAATTTCGAATCTCAGGCAGAAGCGATGGCGAACCAAGCGCTTTCCAAGCAGTTGAGGAAAGGATACTCACGGAAGCCCCTTCATCTATGATAGTGCCAGCCATGATCATTCTGTAAGCTTTTACTATGATTTGGAATGGTACATTAGATGGAAGGTAGGGGCTCGCTAGTAGATTCCAATCAAAGAAAATGACTAGATTGCTTGGAGGAGGGACCAAATAAACGGCCGGATGAATCTCTCGAAATGGGTAAATTCCCTCCTATGGTAAAGGAACGGGTAGATTTCCCCCATGTTCATCAAACTCAGTGTTAACAAAAAGAATTTAAATGGTGTCATTCTCATTCTCTTTGGAGATTGTATCATCTAAAGGTGGACCTTTTGAAGACAAGACTGGGTTGACTGCCATCTCGACCTGTTGACTTTGGTTCGGTGTGGACTTAGAGGGTTTATCTTCAATGATAGGTGATTCGACCGACAACAGAGGTATGTCAGTCAGATTTTCAACTAGCGATGGACTTGGCAAGAGTTTCTTATATCAAGGTGGAAGTCGTTGCGGTGAAGCAGGACAGTTATCCAAGACTCTTTTAGCTTCATCCAGAAAAGGACAACGTTGGAGGGCGTGATCACCTTCACACAACCTACAAGGAAATTTAGATCTTCCTTTTTGTCCATTGACTTCATTTTCACTAGTTGATGGTGTATTCTCAACATGATCGATAGAGGTTCAAGACCGGATTGTGCAAGCGGGGAGACCAGTCTCTCAAGATCCGCAGGATGCAAGGACAATCTCGATGATAGTGGTTTCCTTTGCAAATGACACATGGAGATTTGGGTTTGGAAGGTGCAGTGTGTGGATTTTCGCCAGACGATGCATGGTTGCCCCTTGCGCGGCTGGGTTCTTCTTCTTCTTCTTCTTCCATTTCTTCTTCTTCTCAGCTACTTGGTTTTTAGTATCACTAGTTTCACCAAGAGAAGAGGAAGAAGGAGAGGGAGAAACAAACGAAGTAGAAGGTGGGGGAGAAAATCCAGTATCATCTGGTTGCTGATTTGATTTCCAAGGAATTACGGTGTTTTGAATGTCAGAGGTTGATAATAGCCAAACTGGTAGGCCAATTGTGAGTCCTAGAAGGGACAATGTAGCCATGTATGGAGCACCAATATCTCCCCAAGAGGAGAAAGGACTAAGATTTCTCCCAAGGGGAAATCCTTGATTGGTGGACTCCATTATCTCAACCTAAGATCAACGAAGGAACAAGGATGTTATTCCGAATTAAATGAATTTTATGATGCTTTGACACAACTTGCTTTTTCAATTTTTAAGAGTCGAGAAAAAGCTAAAGGTGACTCTAGTTGCCTTTGATTTTTAATGAGCTTGAAGCGATAAGTGGTCAGATGGACCTTTTCTTTTAAGGAGTCAAAAAGGAATGAAAATTACTACTCTGGAAATCTAGACAGAGGGATTACCAAACCAATCGCAAAACTGCAATATACACCTCGGTGGTAAATTAAAGAGAAATTACCGAGGACTTTACGTATGGCATTCAATCTTCCCGAATGCTGTGTTCAGTGCATTGCGATCGATAGGGCGATAGACACAGGTTCCTAAGGATAAAGGATATCAGCCTATTGTAATTTCCCAATATATACTCGACAGTACGTGGGAGCACAAGTCCGTACTAGCACTTGTCGTATCAAAGAGGAGGAATCACCCAACCTACGATGAAAACGACAGTTACCAGGATTTATGACGCCGGAATACGTCTCTAGCCTAGACTTCTAGATGTTGTGTGTTAGGTTCCAAAGCATTTTTATGTTCATTGAGGTTTATTTTAAAGTTGATCTTTCTTAAGAAATTTGACTTTCAAGGTTCACCACATGATGTAGATGTACAATTCCTAAATATGCAATCTAAATGATAAACAATTGTTTGTTTTCTTTTAGCAATGAAAATCCTAGCTACTAAGGAAAGAAGAGTAAGATTCTTTCAATAGAGAGCAGAGAGCACACACTAAATGCACTTTTCCTAAATCAATTTTCGCATGCAATCTAAATGCAAATGCACATGCATGTATTTGTTTTTTTGTTTCCTTAATGTGAGAATGCCAAAAAGAAAACTAAGTACAAGTCTGAACTACTTTTCTTCAAAGCGACACTTTAGCAATTTCTTTCCAAAAACGAAAGGAAGACTAAGACGACACTTTCAATTTGGAATGGAAAACTGCTTTTGACACTTCAAAGAATTGACAATTCAAATCAAATACAATGGAAAAAATACAATTGAGTATCTAAAAGAGAAAGCTTTATGACACTCTTTTTCTTGACTGAAAACAAAAGTTACAACACTTTCGAATCAAAAGATGATAGTTCAATTAAGCTACTTTTTGCAAAGGAGGACTGTAAATGATGAAAAATACATAAAAAAACATTTACAATTCCTTATCAATGGAGGCTGAATAATGTAAAGGAAGAAGGCTTCAACAATGATATACTAATCATAATAACAAAACTACTAAATAGAACTGAAAACAATGAAGAAAAAACCAAAATCCAGAGAGGAAAACAGTCTCATTCAATCATTGCACCTGTCCTTAAGAGAAACAGGGATGCATCTCACCTGTAGCACATGGGAGGTGTGATGCATCCAGATTGCCAATGAGAGACAGTGCGATGGTCCAGGAACAAGACTGAGTTTGGTTTTCACTCACAGTTTGCAGCTAATTTCAGTGATTTAGGCCAAGATTATGATGGACAGTAAACACAAAGTATAGGGGCTGATCTTATGAGGTTATTGAGCCACCACCAGGGCACTTAGGATGTTTGCAAGTCAGATGTTTAGTTCATGAACCAACCCAGAGATTGACTGAAGCAATGTTGATCTACTTTTCAGTTGCATAGAAAAAGCAGTTTGAAGGCTATTTGGCTTAACTTCAGGCTCCGTCTATAGTTTATAAAGTAAACAACAGTAACAAACAAACAAAATATTCGCTCCCCAGCGGAGTCGCCATTTTGTTTCCAGAAAAACTAGTGCCTATTTAGATCTGCTAATTCCACTAAGATGGGTAGCTATCTTAGAAACAAACAATTCAAAGTAACTTGTATTTTCCTTTATGGGAGATAGATAAGAGAGAAGCAGAGAGCACCAACCTTAGTCTTTCACTTGGCTCCTTGCTTGTTTCCTCTCTCCTTTGATAGAGCTTCACCACTCCTTTCTCACTTGTCTCGCTTCAGAGAACACCTGTAGATGAAAAGCAGCAAAATACCATCAGAGCATAGAGATCTATAACACCATAAACAATGTAGAATCAGATGTACATTAACCATACAAATGCATACACAAATACAAGATTTAGAAATATACAAGTATATGGAGGAAAACTCAAATAACTTTATTGATAGTAGAAGTAGAAGAGAGGATTACAACATAGCTGTCTAATCCAACACCATCCTCCCAACATGAAAGCCCTCTTCATCTCATGAAAATCTAGATCACCCAACAATGCAATGCTTCACAGAGAAACCAACAACACTTCCTTACAAAATACAAAATTCCAGCCTCTGGATCTCTAGGATGAGGGATACATATATAGATATTTGCAGGGGGGTGAGTTAGCTTCTAGGTTTTTAATTAGTGTCATTTCATTGATAGTTCTTGCTTCCACTTGGAGATCTCATGATCTCTCGCTCATCCGTGGGCGAATTCAGAGAGGCAAGTGTCATATGAGCAGTTTCTAGAAGATTCTTTGAGTTTCCACCTAGCAAACTGCCTCTTCCATTTGTCTGCTCTCGCTCATTGCACCCTACAAAAGGGCTTTTCAGTATGCATCGCACCCCCCCATGTGTAATACGTGAGATGCATTGCACTTGGGCCAAAGAGCAGTTTGTATGGGTCAGTTTTGACCAGTTCTGAGTAGTTTTTTAGGGAGAACTTCTGGGAAATGATGTAATCAGTTGACCTTGATCCTTTAGGGTTTTAAACAACACTTTTAGGGGTTAGAGAGTCATCGTTTTATTGACATATGTGATTGGGGTTATAGTGCCCAAATATGTCTATAACAATAAGGCAGCAAATAAACATCACACATAACAGCAAATTTAATAAGGAGTTCACCCTAATCTTGTGAGCTATGTCTCCTGTGAGCTCTATTCAACTAGACTTGGCTCTTTGGGATTATGGCTTGACTTATTTTACAAGTTCCAAACACAACTCCAAAAGGTTACTGACTGAACCTATGGGTTTAGAAAAACCATATACATCCCTGTCATGACTGTCCTCTTTGTGCAAGCAGATCAAGGCTCCCTTGGACTTGATTCCTTCAATAGGTGCACTAAGCTTCCCTGAGCTTCTTAATGGCACAAAATCCTTCAGAATGATTCAAATGGTCTCTGAAACCTATACTAATGTATCCATCACATATCTGATATAAACAAATGACTGTTCATTTTCTCAAAATGAGCACTGCATCCCCGATCTAGGCCTTCTCCCATGGTTGGCTTTGGGCTGCCTGAAACTTCTCTTCAGCATCTCGACCTTTAGAAGTCTCCAAAATGCTTCTAAAAACACCTTCATTGGATTCATAACATTCCTTACAGTAGAACTAGGCTTTTGTTTCACCTCAAACAGATGAACCTAACCTAGCACAGCTCAATCACTGAAATGGCCCTAGTGGCTCCTGGAATTTCCACGAAGCGAAATCACCTACAAATGACTTATGTTGGCTGTGAAACCTGTGCCAATTGATTCAGAAGGTCGAAGAGACCCAAAATAAAAATAAAAATCGTCTCAAAGGATTTTCCTAACCAAAGTTATGGCTAATTCATAAACTGCCAGTCTGTAGAAATTTTGAATAACATGACACTTATTCACAGAGATTATCCTGATTATACACTAATTGCAGAATACATGCATAATACATAATCTCCTCTACGTTGATCATCAATTTACGGAATTAAAACATCAATCGCATGCGCACATTGAAGCATCAATCGCACATATCAACACAGTATGTCCCCGGGGAAAGCATACAGTTGAAAACCCCCAACTATCTGTATATTATATTGATTGAGAACATATAACAATACATAGTACAATACTCCTCACAAGTACTCAATACTATCTCCACCTGTTACACACAAACTAGCTCAGATCTGAATCAATCACTGGCTGAAATCTCCTCCGTTGCTTGCCTGCCTCCACTACGCAATCCCGCATGAGAATATTGATGAATGAATGATCCAAATTCGTATTTCCCTTGGATATACCACGCAATCCTCATTGGCAATACTCAATCCCACTAATTGGGAAAATCACATGCACAACTATAGTCACAACTGATAGCTGTCTTGCCCTTTCACTCACCTCTAACACTTGTCTCCACTGAACTGTCCATGCACTGAGTTAACTGATGTATTCTTCAGTGCTTTTGAGTTATAATTAGTGAATTAATTAATAACTAATTCACAACCACACTCATCACTTAGTCTATTGATCAGTTAGACTAAATACAACTAGTTCAACTAAGTCAAACTGAACACAACTCCATCAACTCCTCAATCAACTCCACATAACTCAACCACTTGAGTCCTAACTGAAGTCCTCCATGCAATAGCTCAAGTAACCCATAAGAAACACGTATTTCCTTATGGCAGTTGCATGTGCCACATTCGTAGCTCGAACTGAAGTGCTCCAAGAGGATAAGATAATCTTTATAGTCCAAATACTATTAAGAGCTAATAATATTCGACTGTTCTATTTTTAGCCTGACAGTCTAAAAATAGACTCCGCCCATATGTCTAAAAATAGAAGTCCATCTATTTTTACCAAAATGACCAATCATCCACAAATAGCATCCTGCAACTCATAAACCATGATCCATATGTCTAAAAATAAACATAGTCTAAAAATAGACTTTGCGCCAAAAATAGCCTGTGGGCACACTTAGTGAAGGTGACTTATTTTCATTAAGCTCCATCATCTTGTTGCATATTCAACACAGTCAACCCCTAAAGAAACTCAAGTTAACTTTAGTTAAGGGCCAGATAAGCCCACCAAATATGGCGAGACCGCCAAAAATGGTACCACCACTAAAAATCCACCAACTTAACCTGTAACCGTTGGATGAATTGTCAATTGAATTAATGCGCATGTGACTAGATCGATGGAACTAGTGGTTAACCTCGGTTTTTGTGCCAGAACTTTAGTTGAAAGGTTGGATAACTGTGGTTTCTGTGGGATATATGACCAAAGTTAATGTTAGTTATGCATTAACCGTCGATGGTTAAGGTGTTTGGCCCATGGTTCTTGGGCTAGGGTGTCATGGAGCATGGGCTAGCCCCCTTTCGGGCCCTGCCCAAACCTTTTTTAACATTTAAATAAACTTTGCCTTGCAACCATAATAGGACCCGCAATTGTGGTGCATTGGATAGGTTGTTTAAAGCGAGAGGTCATGTGTTCAATCCAACATTCCGCCAAAATTTTGTATAAGTCCAAAACTCATCCACCTTGGGACCACGTGACAGCCTCTAGGCTTGCCACGTGGCACCCTTCCATTGGTTGCCCATACGCCTTGGAGCCACATGGCAGCCCCCGGGCTTGCCACGTGGCACCCTTCCATTGGTTGCCCATACACCTTAGAGCCACATGGAAACCCCCGGGCTTGGCACATGGCACCCTTCCATTGGTTTCCCATACAAAATATTCCCTGGAATATTCTAAAGAATATTCTCAACAATATTCTATTTAAAAAAAATGAAAAAAGTTCAAAAATTAAGGGTTATTAGACGATTTTCAAATTGGCATAACTTCTGCATAGGGAGACCTTTTTTCGAATTGTTCATGGTGCCGGAATCAGGAAGACAAGACCTATCCGATCATTCAGGTCCCAACCCAATCTAAGTACTTTCAAATTTGCGCATTTTTTGACACTTGGTCTTGAGTTCCTGATCACACCTCCCAAATGAGAGCCTTTTGGTCCCCAAAAGCTTACTGAAATGTTGAACTGAACTATAGTACAGACAATGAGAGAATGAATATCCTCTTCTCTTTATCCCTCCAAACATTTGCTTTGCATGGCAAATGACTTTGAACCACAAATGGAAAGAAATTGACATTCGCTTGTCCTCCTGTCCACAACTGTCTTTCTTGCACTCACATAGAAATTTTCTAGCGAGAAAATTACAGAATGAAATTGAATAACGCTGCCTTGATCAATGATCTAAGGTGGCTTGAAAAAAACAAGATATTACAACATATAATACATGCATACATCCGAAATATACATATGTACAAAAGGAGTACGTCTTACTATGTCAAGAAGTCCATCCACTTCTCACCAAGCCACTTCCATGGTGACTTTTGCTACTGCTACTTGTCATCATGTAAAACTTCCTGTTCCACATCAATAATGGAATCCGTGGTTCCATCTTTGCCAATCTTCTTGTCCTCTTGTTGTATGTGTGTGGGACGATGAGTTGGATGTAAAGTCCAACAATGAGAGACAACATGTCCCCTCTTTTGGAAAAAAGTGCAAATCTTATGCACCTTTTTTGAAGGTATTCTTTGCTTCATCTACTTCCTGTGTGCTTTCTTTCTCATCCAGCATCTCGAAACATGATGGTTAAATCGACCACAATATGTACAACAAATATTTCTTCCATTAAAGCATGTAAAATTTTCATGCCTTGCATAAATACAATTGAATTGATCATGAGAAGATGTATACCTCTTGTGTTGCTTTACATGTTCATCATTTTTTCCTCCATGAGGAGATGAACTAGTAGACGCTCCAGTTTTCAATTGCAGACTAACATCATCGTTCTTGTCTTGAAAACTGCCTAAAATTGCATGCATGCCATAAGTTGTCTACCATCTTCTTGCCGCAACTCCATATCATGCAATCCTTGAAGAATTTCTTCCTTCTCCTATTCCATGGCCAACAATTTCTCACAAAGCTTTGTGCTCTCTCTTCTATCCTCAAACAAGGTCTGCACCATATACTTCAATATAAGGAATTCACGCTTCATATCCTCATTGAAGAACCTTGTGAAGGAATAAATTTCACTTGTAGAAGTTGTCATTATGATGTCAATGAACAAATTAACTTCAACAATGTTCTTAAAGCTTTTCAAAACAAATGATAAAGCTTTTTCACCCAAATGTCTTTACAACCATCACATATTCAAGTAACCAGCAACACACAATTCAAGTGAGAATCTTATTCAAGCAGCCATCAACAAACCAACTCAAGTGAAAATCTTGGAGTGGTTTTGAGGTCCTTTTGGGGTAAGGAAAATATCTTCTATTCCTTTTATCTTCTCCAAGTCTTAGCTAATCAATAGCTATCCCCAAACTTCAGCAAACTCAAACAACATGCAGTTTGCAAAATAGTAAAGCAGACAATTTTCTACACTGCTTTAAACACCTTTCAAGCTATACAATCAAGCTATTGTGATGTAAATCAAGCAAACCAAGTGCTCTGATGCCAACCTGATATGAAAATGGAATGTACTTGAAAAAGGGTGCAAAGTATCCATTTTCATTTATGTAAATGAGTGCACAAATACTCCAAGTTTAAATTTGTAAATATGTGAACTTCTTATTTCTAATACAGAGATAGACTGTAGGGGCATTTACTAGATATGTCACCTCTAAAGAGAGGATGAGATCTAGAAGATAGTTGGCCCTCTACAGACTCTGCCTAATGAAATAAGAAGTAAACACTCAGATTCAATTAAAAATACACCTTGCTTGAACTTGACATTATGTGGAATTTTAGCTTGAAAGAGGTGTATGTATTTTCTTCTGTTTATGTGTTTTAACTTGATTTGTTTCAGTTGATATTAAACATATATATCAGACATATAAGGCAGAAAATAAACATCACACATAACATCAAATTGAATAAAGAGTTCACCCCAATCTTGTGGGCTACGTCTCCTATGAGCTCTAGTTAACTAGACTTGACTCTTTGGGATTATGGCTTGAATTCTTTTACAAGTTCCACAGTGAACTCCAAAAGGTTACTGACTAAACCTATGGGTTTAGAAAAACCATATACATCCCTGTCATGGTTGTCCTCTTTGTGCAAGCAGATCTAGGCTTGCTTGGACTTGATTCCTTCAGTAGGTGCACTGAGCTTCCATGAGTTTCTTAATGGAAAAAACTCCTTTATAATGCTTCAAATGTCTTTTAAACCTCTTCTAATGTCTCCAGCACATATCTGACATAAACAAATGACTATTCATTTGCTCAAAATGAGCACTGCATCCCCGATCTAGGCCTCCTCCTATGGTTGGCTCTAGGTTACCTGAAACTTCTCTTCAGCATCTTAGCCTTTATAATTCTCCAAATGCTTCTAAAAACACCTTCATTGGATTCAAAAGGTTCCTTACAATATAAATAGGCTTTTGTTTCACCTCAAACAGATGAACCTAGCCTAGCACAACTCAATCACTGAAATGGCCCTAGTGGCTCTTGGAACTTCCACGAAGCAAAATCACCTACAAATGACCTCTGTTGGTTGTGAAACCTATGCCAATGGATTCAGAAGGTCAAAGAGACCCAAAATAAAATAAAAAAATTCATCTCAAAAGGCTTTTCCTAGCCAAAGTTATGGCCACTTCATGAACTACCAGTGAACCCCTAAAGAAACTAAGTTAACTTTAGTTAAGGGCCAGTTAAGCCTGCTAAATATGGTGGAACTGCCAAAAATGGCGCCACTACCAAACATCCACCAAATTAACCTGTAACTGTCGGATGAAATGTCAGTTGAATTAATGCACATGTGACTAGATCGGTGGAACTGGTGGTTAACCTTGGTTTTTGTGCCAGAATTTTAGTTGAACGGCTGGATAATTGTGGTTTATGCGGGATATATGACCAACGTTAATGTTAGTTCTGCATTAACTGCTAACATTTAAGGTGTTTGGTGCATGGTTCTTGGGCTAGGGTCTCTGGAGTGGGGGCTGGCCCCTTATCGGGCCCCGCCGAAACCTTTTTTAACATTTAAATAAAATTTGTCCGACCACCATAATAGGACTCGTAGTTGTGGTGCATTGCTAAGACTTTGCAGTTTAAAGTGGGAGGTCATGTGTTCAATCCAACAATATATCCCTCTCCTTAACAGTCAAACGAGGCGACCTTATTAGTCGAGCGTTCGTACCCTCACCCTACCGAGGGCACCCTAAAAATTTGGCCATTTCACCCCTATTTAATATATATATATATAGCGCGAAGGTTTTTCAAGATTCCCCTCCTATTATAGCATTTTCAGGATGCCCCAACACCTCTGTGTTGGCCCTAGACCATGAATTTAGTGAGTCGGGCTCCCCTTCCCTTATAAGCACTGGATTGGATGGGACGGGTGATGCCCTTACCTTATGCCTAGACCCAGCACTTTCATGAAGCCCATACTGCCAAACTTTTGTATAAGTCCAAAAATCATCCACCTTGGGCCCACATGGCGGCCTCCGAGCTAGCCACGTGGCACTCTTCCATTGGTTGCCCATATTCCTTGGGGCCACGTGGCGGCCTCTAGGCTTGACATGTGGCACCTTTCCATTGGTTGCCCATTTAGAATATTTCCTGGAATATTCTATTTAATATTTTTTTGGAAAAAAAAAAATTCAAAAATTAAGGGTTATTGGATGATTTTCAAATTGGCATAACTTCTACAAACGAAGACCATTTTTCGAACCATTCACGACGCCGGAATTAGGAAGACGAGACCTATCTAGTTGTTCAGGTTCCAACCCAATTTAAGCACTTCCAAATTTGAGCATTTTTCAACACTTGGTCTTGTGCTCCTGATCACACCTCCCAAATGAGAGGCTTTTTGTCCCCAAAAGCTTACTGAAATGCTGAACTGAACTGTACTACAGACAATGAGAGAATGAATATCCTCTTCTCTTCAGCCCTTCAAACATTTGCTTTGCATGGCAAATGGCTTTGAACCACAAATGGAAAGAAATTGACATTTCCCTTCCTGAATGCGCTTGTCCTCCTATCCGAAACTATCTTTCTTGCACTCACACAGAATTTTTTTGGCAAGAAAATTACAAAATGAAACTGAACAATGTTGCCTTGATCAATGATCTAAAGTGGTTCAGAACAAACAAGATATTACAACATAGAATACATGCATACATCTGAAATTTACATATGTACAAAAGGAGTACATCTTACTGTGTCAAGAAGTCCATCCACTTCTCACCAAGCCACTTCCAAGGCAACTTTTGCTGCTGCAACTTTTCCTCATGTGAAACTTCCCGTTCCACATCAATAATGGAATCTGTGGTTCCATCTTTGCCAATCTTTTTGTCCTCTTGTTGCATGTGTGTGGGACGATGAGTTGGATGTAAAGTCTAATAATGAGAGACAACATGTCCCCTCTTTTGGAACAAAGTGCAAATCTTATGCACCTTTTTTGAATGTAGTCTTTGCTTCATCTACTTCCTGTGTGCTTTCTTTCTCATCCAACATCTCGAAACATGATGGTTAAATTGACCACAGTATTTACAACAAATCTTTCTTCCATCAAAGCATGTAAAATTTTCATGCCTTGCAAAAACACAATCGAATTGATCATGCGAAGATGTATACCTCTTGTGCTGCTTTGCATGCTCATCATTTTTGCCTCCATGAGGAGATGAACGAGTAGAGGCTCCAATTTTCAATTGCAGACTAACATCATCATTCTTGTCTTGAAAACTACCTAAAATTGCATGCTTGCCACAAGCTGCATGTCTACCATCTTCTTGATGCAACTCCATATCATGCAATCTTTGAAGAATTTCTTCCTTCTCCTATTTCATGGCCAACAATTTCTCATGAAGCTCTGTGCTTTCTCTTCTATCCTCAAACAGGATCTGCACCATATCCTTCAATATAAGGAATTCATGCTTCATATCATCATTGAAGAACCTTGTGAAGGACGAAATTTCACTTGTAGAGGTTGTCATTATGATGTCAATGAACAAATTAACTTCAACAATGTTCTTAGAGATTTTCAAAACAAATGACAAATCTTTTTCACCCAAATGTCTTTACAGCCATCACATATTCAAGCAACCAACAACACACAATTCAAGTGAGAATCTTGTTCAATAAGCCATCAGTAGACCAACTCAATTAAAAATCTTGGAGTGGTTTTGAGGTCCTTTTGGGGTAAGGAAAATATCTTCTATTCCTTTTAACTTCTCCAACTCTTAGCTAATCAGTAGTTATCCCCAAACTTCAACAAACTCAAACAATATGCAGTTTGCAAAATAGTGAAGCAATCAATCTTCTACATTGCTTTAAACACCTTTCAAGCTATACAATCAAGCTATTGTGATGTCAATCAAGCAAACCAAGTGCTCTGATACCAACCTGATCTGAAAATGGAATGTACTTGAAAAAGGTTGCAAGGTATCAATTTTCATTTATGTAAATGAGTGAACAAATACTCCAAGTTTTAATTTGCAAATATGTGAACTTCTTATTTCTAATACAAAGATAGAATGTAGGGGCATTTCTAGATATGTCACCTCTAAAGAGAGGATGAGATCCAGAAGATACCTGGCCCTCTACAGAGTTTGCCTAAAGAAATAAGAAGTAAACACTCAGATTCAATTAAAAATAGACCTTGCTTGAACTTGACATTATGCGGAATTTTAGCTTGAAAGAGGTGTATGTTTTTTCTTCTGTTTATGTGTTTTAACTTGATTTGTTTCAACTGATATTAAACATATATATCAAACATATAAGGCAACAAATAAACATCACACATAACAGCAAATTTAATAAGGAGTTCACCCCAATCTTGTGGGCTATGTCTCCTGTGAGCTCTAGTCAAATAGACTTGGCTCTTTGGGATTATGGCTTGAATTCTTTTACAAGTTCCACACTCAACTCCAAAATGTTACTGACTGAACCTATGGGTTTAGAAGAACCATATACATCCATGTCATGGCTATCCTCTTTGTGCAGGCAGATTTAGGCTCCCTTGGACTTGATTCCTTCAGTAGGTGCACTAAGCTACCCTGAGATTCTTAATGGCACAAACTCCTTTAGAATGTTTCAAATATCTCTAAAACCTCTGCTAGTGTCTCCAACACATATCTGACATAAACAAATGACTATTCATTTTCTCAAAATGAGCATTGCATCCCCGATCTAGGCCTTCTCCCATGGTTGGTTCTAGGCTTCCTGAAACTTCTCTTCAGCGTCTTGGCCTTTAGAAGTCTCCAAATGCTTTTGAAAACACCTTCATTGGATTTAGAAGGTTCCTTATAGCAGAAATAGGCTTTTTTTTCAGCTCAAATAGATGAACCTAGCCCAGCACAGCTCAATCACTGAAATGGCCCTAGTGGCTCCTGGAACTTCCGCGAAGCAAAATCACCTACGAATGACCTTTGTTGGCTGTGAATCCTATGCCAATGGATTCATAAGGTCGAAGAGACCCAAAATAAATAAATTCATCTCAAAAGGCTTTTCCTAGCCAAAATTATGGCCAATTCATGAACTACTAGTCAACCCCTAAAGAAACTCAAGTTAACTTTAGTTAAGGGCCAGTTAAGCCCACCAAATATGGCAGGACCGCCAAAAATGGTGCCACCGCCAAAAATCTGCCAACTTAACCTGTAACCATTAGATGAATTTTCAGTTGAATTAATCTGCATGTGACCAGATCGGTGGAACTGGTGGTTAACCTCGATTTTTGCGCTAGAACTTTAGTTGAACGGATGGATAATTGTGGTTTCTGCGGGATATATGACCAACGTTAATGTTAGTTCCACATTAACTGCTGATGGTTAAGGTGTTTGGCCCATGTTCCTTGGGCTAGGGTCTCGTGGAGCGGGGGCTGGCCCCCTTTCGGGCCCCGCCCAAACCTTGTTTAACATTTAAATAAACTTTGTCCTGCAACCATAATAAGACCTACAGTTGTAGTGCTTTGGTAAGACTTTGCAGTTTAAATTGGGATGTTGTGTGTTCAATCCAACATTCCGCCAAATTTTTCTATAAGTCCAAAACTCATCCACCTTGGTGCCACATGGTGGCCTCCGAGCTTGCTACGTGGCACCCTTCCATTCTTTGCCTATACGCCTTGGGGCCACGTGGCGGCCGTTGGGCTTGCCACATGGCACCCTTCCATTGGTTGTTGTTACACTGAAATTTGTCACCATGACTACGTGCAGTTAATATGGCTCCATCAATGGTCATATTATCATCCTTGTCAAGCCTTATACCTCTGTTCTCCATGTCAAACTTCAAAAAAGAGAGAAAGTCATTAAAAAACATGTTTATCTCTGGGTACGCAGGTTCTCTCTACCTTGCCTGCGTGTACGCAT
>APFE030291071.1:62089-72790 GCA_000404065.3 Pinus taeda | reverse complement strand
ACCCCTTAGACTCCTATATATAGAAAGGAGGTCTTTTCATTTGTATCATCCAAGAATTGTTCATTTAAGTAATGTAAAAGGAGGTTGCCCCCTCCAAGAGGCTGAATTCTAAGGCGTTGATCTATCTTTTCTATCTTTTCTTGAGCTGGTTTCATAACACGATATTTTGTACTCTACAATAAACATCAATTTGTCTAATCCAACTGTCCATCTTTTCTGCATTCAACTCTCCATCATATATAGGTAAATCAAATTTAACATCTAGTTTTATCAAAGATGCTTTCTTTTTGTGTTCAGGGTTATTATGAGGTGTAAGAAAGCTTTTTTCTTTCCCCTTGCCTTTTGAGTGGTCATGGGAGCGAGACTCGTCTTCTTCTTTGTCTTGTTTGGAGCCTGATGAATCTTCATCCTTGTGTTTTCTAAAGTCCCTATACATTTCCTCTACCATTGTTATAGCTCCAAATCTCACTATTATGGTTTGTGATGGTGCACTCATGGCCTAGGGCAACCCCTCCTTCTAGACCTGGTCTCAAATTTAAAAAACAGTGTTTTATTCCTTGTACGTGACATTGCCCTGAGTTAAATGCGGGTAGGCATATACCCAACCCGCGTATATGTTTAAAACACTTAAAAAAATATAAAACTCCTTATTTTCGGGTGGAGATCGCAGGTTTTATCTGTTGATCACCTATTAGTGCCCGTGGCCCAACTGTTTCCAACCAACTCCCAACTAAAAAAACTACTTTGGGAGAGGTATAAAAAGACCTCAAAGGGAAGGCCTAAGGGAGGAGAGAAGAGAGAGAAAGGTTATTATACTGATTTTTTCCCCCTAACCAGGTCTGAAGACCCTTGTGCCTTCTGCACTTCCCCCACTTATACAGGAAACCCTTGTTTCCTTGTGTGTTGATGTTCATCCACTAGTTATGGCATCATGGAGCGAGTCTTGGAAGGAGATATGCTAAAGGCTTGAGGCTGGATGAATCCGGAAGGAAGCTTTGCTTGGAGCCTGCAAAAGGTTACTCAGGTGATATTACTCCTTTTGTACATTCTATTTGTCTATAATAAATAAACACGTCTTGGTTCCCGATATGCTTCTTCTTTATGTTTATGATGTTCATGTTTGAATTCATATGTGAATGGTTGTTTAAAGTTCATAACTAACTACCTTCTTTTATAACATGAAGATGATTTATTTATAAGTCTTTGTCCATATACTGTTTTATTCTTTGGAATTGGTTGTTTTACAGGACAAAGGAGCGAAAGGGACTCGAAGAAGGGTTTGGACCCTTGAGGAACTTCTCGAATGTAGGACCTAAGGTACGCCCCTCTTACTATAGAATTTGCTTATCATAGCATAATGGCTGTGTGAATGTGTGGTTCTTTGTTTAGACAACTTTCAGTCTACTAGGGTTTCCACCCAAAAGCCCTAGGGGAGAAATTCCCTCAACAGAATTGGCGACTCCACTGGGGACAACACTCTTGTTGTTCCTAGTTTGGGTGTTTGTCAAGCCAATCAGGGCTCAGTTGCTTGTTGGTCTGCTGTTGCTGTTTGGTCTATTCTTGAATTCTAAGTTTTGCCAGTTTCTTCAGTTTGTTTTTTATTTTTCTTGAAATCTTTCATATACGTTGTTTTCCTTAGTTACAGAAGCGTACATACGCTTGTTTCCTGAAGTAAACTCGCATATACGCGGCTTCCTCAGGCACAGTCGCGTATACATGCAATCTTCACATAGTACAGTCGCGTATATATTGTAATTTTCAAGATTTATAAATTTTTGTGTCTTTGAAGGTTTGTTTGGTGGTTTGATTCAGTTTGAAACAGTCATTTTTTCAGTATCAGTTGTTTGTTTTACAGAAAGCGTCTTACTCCGATTTCTCTCTGATTGTAAGGAGTATTGGTCTTGTTTTGTTTTTGCAAGCGTCATTGTTTTTTTCTAAAAGCACGAAAGATTTCTTGTTGAAATCTTGGCTACTCTGATTTATCAGAGCAGAAAGATTGTTATCAATCTTTGTGTTGAATTTTGTTTTTGGTGACTTTTTGTTTGCTTGACAAAACCGCTTTTTGTGACCATCCACTTCTTTGTTTCATGAAAGTTGTCAGTTGATACTTTCTTGAAATAGTCTTTTTCATCTTTTTTGGTCTTTGTTTCCAAAGCTTTCATTGCTGCTTTCGATTTTTAAAAAGCATCTTTAAACACATTTATTTTTGTTGAGTTTTCATCCATTGTGTGGTGTCAACTTGCAAAAGTGTTTGTTTCTTTTTGTTTCAATCGCAAAGTTTCAGTTTTGTTGAGAGAATTTTTGAAAAGACTCTTTTGTTGCTACTTTGAAGAAAACTTTTTGAAAGACTTTGTTTTGCTTTCTTGAACTTGTTTTTCATTTAGTTTCCTTTTAGTGAATGAAATTGCTTTATGTTTGTCTTGAGTTTTGTTTTTAGTGTTTAGACGAAATGAATGGTAGCATCTCATATTCTATCTAGACATTCTAAGTGGCAAAAGAAAATTTGATAAGCAAAGCAACTTCCATTTCTTGTTTTTAGAGTTGTTTTGAATATTGCATCAAGCATATAGTTGTTGCATTAGGATAGATTTGCATCTCTTTAGGAATACATAACTTTGTTAACTTTTGTGAGTGTGAAGTGTGAATCAATGAAAAAATAAAAGTTTGTTTTATTAGAAGTTTTCCTTGAACCCTATAGAAATTACTCTTCATCGAAAAACAAAGACAAGTGCACATGCATATAGTTAGGTTTTATTAATTTCTTTTGCATCGAAAAAACACCACTAGTTTCACTTCCATCATCCCTTGACTTAAAGAACAGCCCATTTTAAAAGCAAGCGCTAACTAAAATTCACTAGAACTCTTTCTTTTAAGTTAAATACACCAACAAGTTTTAGGATTTTAGGGCCTTGGATTAGGCGAGTGGAGAGCTAACTCTCCAAGGCCATTTAAACGTCAAACATATGAGTCTAAATAACGAGAGAAAATCAAATAGCATTAGGAAGACCAGGAAAGCTCTGGATCTGGGAGTTAAGCACGAGGGCCTATGAAGACAGGGAATAGAGATACCCCCTCTCCTACTTGTCCAAACTTACCTCACGACTGTTCCGCCTGGCTTTTGCGACGAGTTGGTATCCATAGTTGCTACTCCTAGGAAACTACATAGGTGTCTGCGAAGGGGAATCCCGTGGCACCTGAGGTCGCCGTTGTATCACTCTCGATAGTACTACTAGAGGGCACCCTTGCGAAGCTTCGTGGTTTGCACCGGCGCAGGCTGTTGTTAGGAGGTTAGTGTAAATTCCTCGGTTACCTTCGCTGATAGGCCTGGGCCCTCATCATCCCAGACTATCTTCGGAAGGCCCCTTATTTCATTTTCTCATATTTTGGTGTCCAGTCCTAATCACCCGGAGCGGAACTACTTGGAAGTTGTTTGACTGGCTGTATCTTTAGGGACTTTATAGTGGGTGCTGTGTGCTCTTAGTTGGCCTAGCTTTTAATTTTTTGAGTCTTTAGTTAGATCTTAAACATGAAATTCAAAGTGGCTGACCGATCTCCTAGACAGTCTCGAAGACTTCGTGGTCTTTCACCACAGAGTTTAGAGCCTTCTCCGAGAAGGCGCAGAGGTAATAATACCGATGGGTTTCGTCCCATGGAAATTGACGCATCAGGGATTGATCCTCCTCTCGGGGGCATTAGTATTCAAGCAAGGCCTGGTACTTTTGCGGAACAAGAGAGGAACACTCCGGTTCTTTCTCGAGTTCGCCTACAAGCGGAGAATAACATCGAGGTAGAAGAACTTTTAGAGTCGTTAGCGGCTCTGAATTCTCCTCTACCATCTAGTCATCCACACGTATTACAATACGTTGGGACTCCGACGCATAGACCGTCAAGTCCAGGTTACGCTACACTCTTACCTTCGATGACTACTACTGGAAGCATGGCTTCTACAAGTGCTACGACTGTATAGACTCCCATATCAGTACAAGGGGGAGGAACTATTTCCATCCCCTCCGTCTCTTTATTCGGATCTTTTGCTAGCATGTCTTTTGTTGGGTCTACCTCCATTCCATCCATGAGAGGAAATTCCCAAACCAATGCTTTTGGTTCTGGATTCTTCCCATTTGGCGCCCATTCACAGGGCATTCCTTTAGCTCCGTTTGTAGTCGCCACGTCCATGATGAGTGGATCGGCTTCGTTCCAAGGTTTTCCATTCAGAAGTGGTCATATACCACATTCCAACCCAACGATAGGATCGATGCATTTTTCTTCTATAGGACAAAGCAGCAACCGTTTCCAAGGTTGGAATAACCCTGGGCTTAGTAGTGCCGGAACTGGGAATCCATTTTTTGGCCAATATGGGAATAGGCCATATACCACAGTTAGTTCATTCCAAAGTATTCCTCCCTTAGCTTCGGCTTGGAATCCATATCAGGGGTTATCAACTCCTTATAATTTTTCAGGAGGAAACTTTGTTGGATATAGTGGATATACGGCCGGAGTTGGTCAAACTCTGAGTTTTGTTGGATCACAAGGCTTTCCTTTTGGTTCAGTGGGTTCTACTAGTTACTCCGGGCAGCCTGGTGCCTTCCAAAATCCAGGTCAATCTTTTCAGAGCTTTGGAAGTTTCGCCCACTCAGGGTGGAATCCCCAAGCTCCTCCTAGACTTTCGTTTCTAGCAACATTGAACTTGCCAGATCTCACTAAGTTAACCAACAATCCAATCAAGTACAATCCGGCCTGGCCTCCGGTCCCAACCAAACTCCCTTCGGACATTCCAAAATTCGAAGGGAAGAGTGGTGAGGACCCAGGCTACCATGTAACCACGTTCCACTTATGGTGCTCATCGAACTCCCTGATCAATGACTCGGTTAGGTTGAAATTATTTCAATGCACCTTGACTGTTAATGCGGCCAAATGGTATATAGAGTTGCCTGGGGGCAACTTTACATCATTCGCTGACTTAGCCAATATTTTCTTAAACCATTTTCAGTTGCCTGTCCAGTATGATGCTGGAATCGAACTACTGGCCACTTTTCGTTAGGATAGGGCAACTCACATTTCTGATCATATTCAGGAATGGAGACAGATAAAGAGGCTCATTAAAGCCGAAATCCCTCCGGAGTACCATCTCGAGTGGTTTTTGAAGTCTTTGATACCTAAGATCTCCAAGGATGTCTCCATGTCTGGGGTCTATTCTGAGGAGCAAGCCATTTTTAGAGCCCAACAATTAGAATTGATCTACTCTTAGTCTGGGATTCTACAAAAGTACTTGCTAGATGCTCTTGGGTCTAAGGTTGACGTAGCTAAGTCAAAGCTAGGTCCCCACGTGGATGGTATTGTTGGGTCGGTAGACACGAATACAGTGAACTTGTTGAATCAATTGCAGCAGTTGTCTTTACAAACTGCTTCTAACAACCAAGTCACATCGTCTAACCCTACGGCTTCCCAAACCTCTTTGATTAATGTCGTGCAATTTGAACCCCAAAGGAAATCAAAATTCCAATGGAAAAAAGAAAGGACGAGGTAAGAAAAAGAACCAGGATGGGAAGCCTAATGCAAATAAATCTGGCAATAATGCTGGTGGTGGTAGAAATGAGTCGAAAAAGAAAGTCAAGTTTCCATGCAAGTTGTGCAGTGGAGACCATTTAACTCATCTTGGCCCCAAGATTGAAGATGCTCAGTGCTTGTTAGGGCAGCAAGGGACTTCTAGTTCCCAAGTTGTGTTAACCAACCCTTTTCCCCAAGGGCAACAACTTCTTGCTGGCACGAGTTCAAACCCTGGAACCTCCGCAGGGAGCAACCAAGAAGGGGAAAAATCATCGAATGTTTTCATGATGGGTTCTAACGTCCATGTGGCTACTCAGTCACGTGATTGTGGTGAAGCCGAAACTTCCAAGGACAAGGCTGTTCCCGGAAGTATTGACCTTCATATTGAGCAACCCCTGTTGATACTATACCATAGATACCAAAAGGTTCCGCTAAACGCGCAACTATTAATCCTAATGCTAGGGCCACCCAGAATTACTCCATTGTGGAAGATCTGGCTCAGAGTCCGTGCTCTATGTCCGCTTTAGAGGTTCTCCAATCGTGTCCGGCTCAGAGAGGTGCTTTACTTTCCGCGATTGGAGTATTTGATCCAACTAATTCTTTAGTGCTCACTTTCGACAGGTTAAATGTCAAAAAGCAACTCCCTCATCATATGGCTTTTCAAATAAAGTCTACATACTGGAAAATTAACATTTTTCGTACCATTATTAATGAAGGGGCTTCCACGTGCGTCATGTCGATGTCATGTTGGAAGGCTATTGGATCGCCTTCGGCTGTTCCTTCACCTATCGTCTTGACTACATTTGATGGCCATTCTCATAAGCCGCATGGGATTATCCCGGCCTTTCCTATATGTGTTGCGGGGAAGGTCGTTAATTTTGAAGTAGAAGTCGTAGATGCTAACCTAGACTATAATCTCCTCCTAGGAAGGACCTGGGTATATGAAATGGATGCCGTTGTTTCGACTCTGTTTCGTGTCATTTGCTTTCCTCATGAGGGGAAAATCGTGAAGGTTGATCAATTGGATTATTGTCCAGTTGATCCTCAAGCAAGCTCTGACTCTACTGTTCCGTTAAAGGATAACCCTCATCCACCTACCAAGAATCTAGGAGTAGGGATGTATTCCTCATTGATGGGTACTTTTGAGTTTCCCTCTCCTATCACTAAAATCAATGCCATTTCATCATCTAAGGAGTCTTCTCAAGAAGAGTTCTTTCGAACTCGTTATTTTTCAGACCCTTGGACCTTGCCTTCACCTACGACCACATTAGTTGAAGGACAAGGGAATGGAATGGCATTTCCTATATTTGCAGCTGAGCTTAGATATCAATCTATCGTCAACTCTGCAGATGACCATTCTACTCCTTTTTCCAAAGAGGAGTTAGATGGTGATGTGGCCCCAGCTTGGAGCCTCGACTCTACCTCTAGTTTGGTCTGCTTAGATTCAGTTTTGCCTTCGGAAAAAGCAATTCTTGAAGCAATGATGGGTATAGATCGACCTTGGGAAGATTTACACCATCATTCATACTTTCTTCCTCCATTGCAAGAAGTAGAATCTAGATTCTCCGAGCTCTGTACTAGTGATGTTTGTACGCTGTCAAACCCTTTGGCTCCAGCACACGTTCGTGCCAAAGGTAATATGTCGGTGATTTCAAAAACAACACCTATAAACATTTCTAGGGACCCTAACACGATCAAGAATCTCTTCATCGGAATTGAGTGTTCCCCTGAAGAAATTCAAATTTACACCGACCTGTTCAAGGAATTTCAGGATGTATTCGCTTGGTCTTATGAAGAAATTCCTGGCATTGACCCATCTATATTTCAACATGAGATCAAGACGTATGAAAATGCCAAACCAGTTCGTCAGAGCCTTTGGCCAGTCAACCCTAGGAAAGCAGCAACTATCAAAGCGGAAGTGGAGACGCTGCTAAACATGGGTTTTATATACCCTGTTCCTCTTACTGATTGGGTTTCTAATCTAGTCCCTGTAGATAAAAAGCAAGGAACAATCCGAGTATGCATCGATTTTAGGGACCTAAACAAGGCTTGTCCTAAAGATAATTACCCCACGCCATTCATTGATCAGATTATAGACGAGTGTGCAGGTAATGAGATTTTTCCTTTCATGGATGGATTCTCTGGTTATAATCAAATTTCTATCCATCCTGAAGACCAACATAAGACAACCTTTATATGTCCCTGGGGTACCTTTGCATATAGAAAGATGCCTTTTGGTCTTAAAAATGCTGGAGCTACCTTTCAGCGGGCCATATCATATGCTTTCCACAACATCAAGCATGTCATCGAAGCGTACTTAGATGATCTCGGTGCTTGTTCTCGAAAGAGAATTGATCACCCTAGCCACCTTCGAATGGTTTTCAAGCGATGTCGTTTTTATAAAATCAGGTTGAATCCCAACAAGTGCATTTTCACGGTTACGTTTGGTCGGTTGTTAGGGTTCATTGTGTCAAATGAAGGGATTCAGGTTGATCCCTTCAAGGTTGAGGCAATAGTTCGGTTGCCTCCCCGTCCTCAATTCGTCAACTTCAGAGTCTTCAAGGGAAGGCTAATTTCTTAAGGCGGTTTATAGCAAACTATGCCGAGATCACTAAAGGGTTCATGTAGTTGCTATGGAAAGGAGTTCCATTTGTATGGGACAACTTTGTGCAACGATCATTCGATGCTTTGAAAAAAGCATTAGTCTCTACCCCGCTTTTGAGTCCACCAGATTATGGCAGAGACTTCCTTTTATATCTCGCTGCAGCAGAATCAACCATTGGTATGGTTCTAGTTCAAGAGGACGATGCTCTCATTGAGCATGTGATTTATTATTTAAGCCGAGGCTTAATAGGTCCTGAACTTCGCTATTCTTCGGTTGAGAAGTTGGCCTTGGCAGTTGTCCATGCTGTCCAGCGGCTCTGTCATTATATCTTGCTACGCAAAACTTTTGTCTTAGTGGCGGTTAATCCATTTCAATTTGTCCTCTGTAGGCGAGTGATTGGGGGCAAATATAATAGATGGATAGTCATCTTGCAAGAATTCGATCTCGAGTTCTTGTCAGCCAAGTCTAAGAAATCCATGGTTTTTGCTGAGCTAATTTCTAAGCTGCCTTGTGGAGAGGATACTGTTTATGAGGAAAGTTTTCTCGACGAACATTTATTCCTCATCTCTTCACTCGACCCTTGGTATGGACATATCATTGTATATCTCCAGAATTCAAAGTTTCCCTCTACTTTCTCCAAGGATGAACATCGTAAATTACATCACCTGGCTAAAAATTATGTTATCATTGGTGATACCTTATATCGTTGAGGCGTTGATTCAATCCTTCGGCGTTGTTTAACCTTAGAGGAAACAGAGTCAGTGCTTAATGATTGCCACAGTGGAGCTTGTGGTGGTCATCTATCGGGGCTTGCTACAGCCCAGCGCATCTTACGTGCTGGCTATTTTTGGCCTTCACTTTTTAAAGACTGTGTAGAAGTGGTCAAACGCTGTCACCCTTGTCAAATCTCTACTCGTAAGATGCGTGCTCATCCAGCTCCTCTTTTTCCCGTTGTCACCGTTGGTCCTTTTACTAAATGGGGTATTGATTTTACAACTTGTAATCCGCCTTCAACGGCGAATCACAAGTATATTATTGTGGTTGTAGACTACTTTACGAAGTGGGTCGAGGCCATGCCCACTTATAAAAATGACAGTGACACGGCAGCTTTGTTTCTTTTCAATTAGGTTATCTCAAGATTCGGTGTCCCGAGAGAGATTGTCACTGATCATGGCATTCACTTCCAGAATCAACTGATGTCTGAATTGGCTCTTAAATTAGGTTTCCGCCAAGAGCATTCGTCTCCTTATTATCCTCAGGCCAATGGACAGGTCGAGGCAGTTAATAAAACTCTTAAGATGATACTCCAATGGACAATTGACAAAAATCGGTCCAATTGGCACGTTATGTTGTATTCGGCTCTTTGGGCATACCGGACCTCTGTAAAGACTGCTACTGGTTTTACGCCTTTTCAGTTGGTTTACAGGATGGAATCTATCTTTCCGATCGAATGTGAAATTCCATCTCTCAAGTTAGCTGCAGAGCTCCTTCCAGAGACTTCGAGTCTCGAAGAGCACCTCCTTCACTTGGAACATCTCGATGAGCAGCGTCGAGATGCCGCCACGATGAATGAGGCTCATAAGAAAAGGGTCAAAACACAGTATGATAAATCTGTCCGTCCTCGAATATTTTTTGAAGGTGACCTTGTCTTGGTCTATGACCAAGATAAAGACACCTTGGGGGTAGGCAAGTTTAAGCCTATGTGGTACGGTCCTTTCATTATTAAACGACTTTTAGAAAAAGGGTTGTATGAGTTCAGGGAAAATTTTAAGAACCCCCCCTAAATTTATATGTATAATAAATGGGCGAATCTCCATGGTATATAGGAAAAATGGAAGGCGATTTTATCAAAAATATAATATGTATATATAATTTTTTGGCGAATCTCTCACCAAGAATGGCGAATATTTTACTGAATTATAAAATCTTGTAAGATCTTGGTATTACCATGGGTTATCATAAACCTGGAGCTTGAAAATTACTATTAGTAGTTTATAAAAATTAATAAAATTAATAGTTGTTTTTTGTTTTATTTTTTATTTTAACCAAGCTAAATTTTTTAACATACATTAAATTACAACATCCACCAAGCCTCGAGAGGGATCAAATATTTTTTCACTCTATGCTAGTTTGCATATCAAGATAGTTGGATACCTCTCGGGGGTTAGTAGATCCAGAGTAAAGATGGATCTATGCTAGTTTAATTCCCCCATTTAAATAGGCTACATTCTAGGTGAATACCATGGTTCAATACCATGTGCCATTTTGGTGAATACCATGGGTCAATACCATGTGCCATTTTTATTTTTATTAATACTAATATTAGGGTTAATAATGTTTTTCTGCATGGTATTAATAACAATCTAGTCCATGGTATTTTTCCCATAGTATTTTGCCCATAGGTTTCACCTAAATATAACTCATTTTTTGAGTGTTCGTAAATATAAGGTGACTTATGGAGTAAATATAAAAAAATGTTTTTGTTTACTATACCTCTCATTTATTTGTATTTTTATTAATTTACCATACCTCTTTTACAAATATGGTAT
>APFE030291071.1:27755-61788 GCA_000404065.3 Pinus taeda | reverse complement strand
ATAGAATTTCCCCTTTAAATAGTCTATGCTCAAATGAATAACATGGTATTATCAATACCATGGGTTATCATAAACCTGGAGCTTAAAAATTACTATTAGTAATTTATAAAAATTAATAAAATTAATAGTTGATTTTATTTTATTTTTTATTTTAACCAAGCTAAAATGTTTAACATACATTAAGTTACAACATCCATTTTTACTCTTATACACCAAGCCCCGAGAGGGATCAAATATTTTTTCACTCTATGCTAGTTTTCATATCACGATATTTGATACCTCTCGGGGGTTAGAAGATCCATAGTAAAGATGGATCTATGCTAGTTTAATTCCCCATTTAAATAGGCTACATTCGAGGTGAATACCATGGGTCAATACCATGTGCCATTTTGGTGAATACCATGGGTCAATACCATGTGCCATTTTTATTTTTATTAATACTAATATTAGGGTTAATAATGTTTTTTTGCATGGTATTTGTCCCATAGTATTTTTCCCATAGTTTTCACCTAAATATAATGCATTTTTTGAGTGTTCGTAAATATAAGGTGACTTATGGAGTAAATATAAAAAAAAATGTTTTATTTGTTTACCATACCTCTCGTTTATTTATATTTTTATTAATTTACCATACCCCTTTTAAAAATATGGTATTTGGCCCATAGGATTCACTTAAATAAAACCTCTTTCTTTAGCCTTCATAAATAGAATGAGGGTTATGGACTAAATATATCTAGTTTATTTATATTTTTATTTATTTACCATACCTCCACTTTACTTATATTTTTATTTACCCTTGCATGTATATAAGGTGACTTATGGAGTAAATATAAAAATTGTTTTATTTATTTACCCTACTTTTCATTTATCTATATTTTTATTAATTTACCATACCTCTTTTATAAATATGGTATTTGGCCCATACGATTCACTTAAGTAAAACCTATTCTTAAAAATGGGCGAATGGATTCACTTAGATAAAACCTATTCTTGAAAATGGGCGAATGGAAGGTTGTAACTCCTAATTTCAAGGGCTAAATTTACCTTTTTTACCCTCTCCCTTAAAATAAGGTGGGCTATTTAAGGTGATTTGTAAAAATGTACTATGATACAAAATATTCGCCCACTAAAAATTTAAAACCCCTTAATTTCGCCAAAGGGCGAACATTCGCCCCTAAAATTTTCTATGTATGAGTTAATCGATTTTGAGGGAAACAAGCTGGCGAAGCCCCGAAACAGGCTCTACCTAAAGAAGTACTTTGCTTAAGTAGGAGTTAGGCAATGGCTTCTTTGTATATTATGTATATTTGTACATATATCATCGAGAGTTTTGTGATGTCAACACTTTTTGGTCTGCTGTTGCAGGTATTGATGGATGACTTGGTCTATTTTGGGTTCGTCGATGGTGCTAGTCGGCACACTCAGAATCTCGCTTCCATAGCTTGGGTACTCTATTATCCAACTGGTCAATTGATGGTATCAAAAGGCGTATGCATTGGTCTTGCTTCAAATAATATGGCTGAGTATACTACCGTTATTAATTTACTATCCGAGGCAATCTCTTATGAGATTGACTCGTTGGTAGTTTATCTCGATTCTCAATTGATAGTGTCTCAATTAAACAACATTTATCGAGTAAGGGATCCATGTTTATATCACCGGTATTTAAGGGTGAGGTTGTTGCAAAGATCATTTGTTTATATTAATTATTTTCACATTCCAAGATCTCATAATTGGTTAGCTGATTCTATTGCTAATCAAGCATTAGACTGGCACATCATCATATCATTCATCAATAAAAAATCAAGCACTCAAAAATATCTAACTGTATTCTATATATATATATATATATATATATATATATATATATATAGTAGTATCATCATCATCATACAAGCATTCTCGAGTGTACATATGTTGTCCAAAAATATACAAAATTGGGATTCAAATGCCCATAATCATGTCCGGCATATCTAATGCCCCGACTCAGGATGAGCAGCCAAGTAGGTAACTATCGCATTGGCTACATGCCGAAAAGTGAAAACCCAGTCACGTGGCATGCCAACCACATGACACTACATATCCTCAAGAAGGTCCTCTATAGCAGCCATCGGTACTCGACAGCTCAGTCTCGTCAAGTGTCGTTGGACGCTATGTAGAGTCCGTTCCATCTCAGCAGCAGCCTCTTCGGCTCCTCGGCCACGTCGTCTGTGCTGCAGGAGTCCATCTGGTCGTACTGGCCCAATGTCTGGATCATGATCATTATATTAGTCATTTGAATCTCATCAAAAATATTTTTCAAAATGCATCATTATATTTGAAAAATCCAAAAAAATCATAAAATCAAAAAATCCTTACCAATCTCGCCCCATGCTGCGTCCGATGGTAATGCTATGTCAGGATCTCCTCAGAAATCTAGCCCAGCATAGGGGTATTTGTCTACGGCAATGATCTGCTGATCCCACCAGGTGAAGAAGTCATCATCGAAAGCAGTTCTAGGAACCTCCCCACCGGCCCATGCGTGGATCGTGTGGGGTGCTGATGGAAACTGCTACCCTGGGGCGGAGTGCAGGAATCCTCTCGAAGAAGAAAGTGCACAAGATATTCCCGTAGCCAAAGTTCTTGGTCTGTCCCCTCTTAATAGAAGTGAGCTGGCTCTTCATGCTAGCCAAAAGAGGATTACACTAGTCAAACACAGTAGTGAGACAATCAACTGCCACACTCATGGTGAGCCGTGATGCCTGATGCAGAGAGGACGATCCATTCACTCGAGCTATGGTGAATAGGATGATCCTCAGCGATAAACTCACCACATGTGCAATAGAGATCTGGCTCCCAACTTTCTTGGGATGTCCTGGGCAGCATATATGTACGTAGTCCTCTATAGTGAGACTGCTCACTGTCCTGCCCCGAGACTGTACTACCTCTCTCCTACGAGAAAGGCCCGTGATAAAATAGATATCCTCCACTTCTACTTTGAGTGGCATTTGATCAATCATGAAGGCTTCCTCCTTGACGTCCCAATAGTCATTGAGAATTTCAAGCAGTCGTACATTGGCTTTCATGTTCGGCAATTTGAAGAATTTGAGCAAGCCGCATCCCCGTAAAGCATCCAAGGCTTGAGGATCATTCATAACTTCATTATCCACCATTGCATGTTCTCTTTCATGCCATGTGATTGGAATCCTGAGAAAAAATTGAGTTTCAACCGTATACGTGGGTTACTGTACACACAGTCGTGTATAGGGCCCGCGTGTACACCGGTTTCATATTATCAACCCGCGTATACACCACGGTGAAATTTTGAACAATAGTTCAACAGTGAAACATCAATGAGAAATCCTAAAACTAGTCACAATGAATTGCAACCTAAGTATAAGAGATACCTGGAAGATTTTGAAGAATTTGAACAGTCGAATTTGGCACACGGGAAATTTTCTCCTTTGGCTCCAAATATTTGCTCTCCAACTCAATTGGTAAAAATGGTGAGTCCAAAATCCCTTTTATAAGTTTTGAAAATGCAAAATTTTTTCAAAACTTTATTTTGTTTGGCCTCATGTGAATTTTAATTTGGGAGCTTGGAATGTTGAGAATGGTTTGTTTTTCAGGATATTTTGGACATTTTCGACTTTTTCAAGATGGTTCCATGACTGTTGACCCGTCATGGCAGGTATCATTTCTCACTGGCATATAGGTTAGGGACATCATTTTTCCGTTGCATTGTGCATACTAGCCTCCATCTGTCAATACATCTACCATAGGGTCGATCCCATCGTGTTATGGTTCGTAAGCCATCTTCACTCACTAATTTTTAAAATCATGACACGATGGTAGAGCCATCCTTTACATGGGCATCGTAGTTAGCACCTCACTGACATTTGTTGCCCATGCTACTCCAATTTGAGTAGGCTCGGGAGTCCTCTGTAGTCACACCATGACTTATGCGTTGAAGACTCATTCCTCTTAGCTTCTTCGCTTTGTTCTGGCCTTATACCCTAGAGGCTCCTTTGTGTTGAGTTGTACTACTGCATTGCATGTTGACCAATTGCACCTTTTGGCCTAGAGCCAGCTTCACTTGGAATCGTGTTTAAGCCAACTTTTGACCATGATGACTGCAAAATCAACCTTGCATACCTTTGACTTCTGCAACTTGACACACCGTGACCCGTGGAAGGAACACACCTTTGAGTGTCACTGACCAGTTTTCACCTCCCTGCATTGAGCATAGGAATGTTCCATTCCCAAAAACTAGATCATTTGTTTCATCGACACTCGTTCTTTCCACTATACCATAGCATTCTTTTATTCTTTTTCGAGCTTAACATAAAAAGAAAAAAAAATTAAATATTCCAAAAATAGCAGGAACGGGACAATATTTCCATTTATTATTGGTAGCTAGAGTCATTCATGTCACCCTTGAACAAAGCACTCAAAACAAAGTCTCCTCCGTGTGGGTGGGATTTAGTTTGACTTAGGTATGTCATAACCTTGTTATTGAGTTAGTTCTCCCTCGATTGGTTATCTCTTCCAATCATATGGAGCGTTCGTTCGTGCCTCCTTCATGACGAACTTATACAGAGTCATCATATGCTGCCATAAAGTCACATTGAGTCGTACTTTTTGTTCAAGGGAAGTTAGCTTGAGTCGGCCTCTCTACGGTGTCTCTTGACTCATTTTTCAATCGGCCATCCCTGGTTGTCAGTGTCATGTCTATTATCACATCAGTTATATTGTTCCTTTACTCATGCTGGTTTGAGAAGGTCTCCATTGACTTCTTGTCGGCGGGTCTTGTCCTTATTGATGACGACATCTTGCTCTGAGGACAGACCTAGAGCTGCACCCTGGCCCTATTTTCATTATTGATAGGTTACCTTGTGCTCAACATCGATCAGTATCATGGGTATTTGACTGAGTGGTTTCCCTTGTGTTCGACGTCAGCTTACATTATCACACATTGGGATTCATGTAGTACCTTGGTTTCCATTTGACCCTATTGGTGGATACCTCGCCTCTGTATCGGCTTTCATTATTGGTTGGTTCATAGGGTTTCTGTCGTGCACTAGCCACATCTTGTGTATGCCTGAAACGTACTTCGGTTTGGTTACTACATCTCTTTCGTCCAATTCCTTCCACATTATTGGCCTACGAGTTACACTCGTGCTAGATTGATGAAGGATGCCTTAATGCCTTCCTTCTAGCAGATCTTTCCCTATCGACTCCGACTCATTGCTCTGGGGCAAAGATCTAGAGTCCATTTGGCAATACCTTGAGGTTTGCACTCATTAGTGGCAGATCCTTCGCTATCGACAGTGGGAAACCATCATTGTCTCCTGATCGATAGATTCTTACAGGTGATCAACTTCAGCTCATCTATTCGCACTTGTTTGTTTGTACTGGGTACCTTGACGCTCATTATCATTATCAGTTAGTAGTCTCGTGTTTGTTAACGGTATACATCAATGACCGGTAATCAAATGATTTCTCACATGGTCGACTTCAGATCATTTATTCCCATGGTGTAGAAATGTACCATGGCGGTCGGTGAAGACCTCAAGTTGTATCAGCATTCATTGGTTCACTTGACAGTTGCCCCTGTTGCTGCTAGTTGATACCACTTCACCTTATATGCTGCAGTCAGTCATGGCGACATTCTATATGTTGGCACCTGAGTTTGCAGTATAGTACCATCCTTTTCCATCATGTTCTGTTGGTACCTTTGGGGATCAGTCTTTGATAACCGTTGTATTTCTTAGCATCATTAACAGTTTTATATGTGATATTCATACATGTACTTGTTCGATCATGATCAGATAATCCATTATGTATTTTCCAGTCATTTATACTTTTATACTTAGTGGATCCACTTGTATTTGATATGCGGACATGCTTTGCTTTCTCTGAGCATGGGTATGCCCACCTAAGACGGTGTTTCTTTCTAATTTCCTTTTGTGGCTTGGCAGGCTGAATTCTAGTGAAGTACTCCTCGATTTTTGGTAGATTTCCTTTCCATGTACTTGCTTAATATATTTCGGCCATCATGTTCCCCTTCTGACCTCATATATTAGGGGGCATCTGTTATAGCTCCAAATCTCACTGTTATGGTTTGTGATGCTGCACTCATGGCCTAGGGCAACCCCTCCTTCCAGACCTGGTCTCAAATCTAAAAAACAGTGTCTTATTCCTTTTACGCGACATTCCTCTGAGTTAAATGCGTGTATATGCAGGTAGGCATATACCCAACCCGCGTATATGTATTAAAACACTTAAAAAAATATAAAACTCCTTATTTTCGGGTGGAGATCGCGGATTTTACCTACTGATCACCTGTTAGTGCCCGTGGCCCAACTGTTCCCAACCAACTCCCAACTAAAAAAAATACTTTGGGAGAGGTATAAAAAGACCTCAAAGGGAAGGCCTAAGGGAGGAGAGAAGAGAGAGAAAGGTTATTATATTGAAATTTTTCCCTTGACCAGGTCTGAAGACCCTTGTGCCTTCTACACTTCCCCCATTTATACAGGAAACCCTTGTTTCCTTTTGTGTTGATGTTCATCCACTAGTTATGGCATCATGGAGTGAGTCTTGGAAGGAGATATGCTAAAGGCTTGAGGCTGGACAGATCTGGAAGGAAGCTTTGCTTGGAGCCTGCGAAAGGTTACTCAAGTGATATTACTCCTTTTGTACATTCTATTTGTCTATAATAAAGTAACACGTCTTGGTTCCCGATATGCTTCTTCTTTATGTTTATGATGTTCATGTTTGAATTCATATGTGAATGGTTGTTTAAAGTTCATAACTAACTACCTTCTTTTATAACATGAAGATGATTCCTTTATAAGTCTTTGTCCATATACTGTTGTATTCTTTGGAATTGGTTGTTTTACAGGACAAAGGAGCGAAAAGGACTTGAAGAAGGGTTTGGACCCTTGAGGAACTTCTCGAACGTAGGACCTGAGGTACGCCCCTCTTACTATAGAATTTGATTATCATAGCATAATGGCTGTGTGAATGTGTGTTTCTCTGTTTAGACAACTTTCAGTCTCCTAGGGTTTCCACCCAGCCCTAGGGGAGCAATTCCCTCAACAACCATGGACTTTATGGCTAGGAAATTATCTATGAATTGAGGGTCTGGCCCCATAGAACCATCCTCTGACATTGTCTTTGGAGGATAGACTCTCCCAATTTCAGGATTAGTTTCAACCAACTCTCCTTCTCCTAATTTGAGCTTTGATCTAGTTAGCATTCAACAGCTAAATCCAACACAAACTTGTCTAACCTTAACAGCCTTGAGCTCTGATACCACTTGATCTGAAAATAACTCATGAGTGATCTCATTCAATTAATTAATGAATCAAGGTATTACAAACCCATGTGTTGGTGTGTGTCTATGTTATCTTAGGCAATGGATCGATCAGATTGCAAAATACACAGACACTGGAAAATGGAAAACAATAAGAGAAACACAGTAAGAAAATACAAGAACACAACACATTAATAAGGAGTTCACCCTATTCTCCAAGGCTACATCTCCAGTCAAGCTCTTAGTGGTGGCCTTCTTTTATTGTGTCTTTAAACCAGATATTTACAATGAGGAGCTCAACTTGAGTCTCCTGAAATAGAGGATGCTTAGTAGGGTGGTTCTTGGATTCCCCAAGCCACTAGAGTGCACAGACTCTTTCCTTACCAAGTCTCAACCTCTCTGGTCTTTAACAGGATGAGTCCAATGTGGTTCTCAATTCCCGATAAATTTCCTCACCAGGATTGCTTGAAAGTCTCAAGCCTGCTTCTGTTTGCTTGATGTTGCCTTAACTCTGCAAGTTAGCTCGACTTTCTGTTTTTTGCTTCTTACTTTACTGCCTCTTTCTCGCTTGTCTCTATTCTCCTCCTTCTCTATTATGTTCTCTATTTGTTCATGGCTTAAAGCCAATCTGTTCTTGACTGTTCGCTTCCTCTTCCGCCCCTTCGGATCGTCTGCTATCGTTCATTTGGAGTTCCCTACCTTTGTGTCATCACCAACATCCCACAGGGAAGTGGCCACTTTTCCTCTCACGAACTGCGCCAACTCTTCCTCAACGTTTTGGTATTTCAATTACATTGTGTAATGATTCATCCGCCAACTCAACGATCAAATTGGACTTTAGACTTTTATATGTCGCGGCTTAATTCCCTTGTCAAATCTAGTTTCCCATTAGGCACAATCTCCACCGTCAGATTTGGAGCCCCCATATCCTATGGTGTTCGCTCTTATCGCGCGGTTAACTTGCTCGACCATTAGCCCGCGATGAGAGGCATTTTCTCTCTCATCTGGTGGACACACATCGTGAAATGTATGGAATCACTCATTTTCTGCCAAATCCACTTACTGCCCAATATGCCTCCAATATTCTGCTGGTTTTGGAGTGCGGGGCTTGCCTTTTGCTTTAGTGCTTTCCCTACGGTTTCCTGGCTTCCCATGTGACCGAGCGCTTTGGGGCTTTTCCTTCTCGAGCGGTTTCACCTAGAAATGCATGATTAGCGCTAATTGCGCATCAAAAACAGCCTTTGTTTTCTGATCCAGACTTCCTAACTGCTAGTTTGCATCCTGTGCGGTCCCCATGGACTTAGGTCAGCACGCTTTGGCCAAGGTCCTCGTCATTCCTTGCTAGCTACAAACTACCACTCTCCAGAGGTCTTCCTGGTAGCTCTTTGTTCATAAATTTTTTAAGTTTGTCCTGATTTGATACAGTCATAGCACTTTGCTAGTTTTCATGGAATCCAATTCAAATCAGTCTTGGGTTTGCACAAAGCCCTCAGTCTCAATGTCGCTATGCTTAAAGTGAAAGGTGATTCATAAATTCTGGTATGGTAGGTATGTAACACCATACACTATGTCCCACCTTGTCTTAAATGTTACCAACAAGAGGTATGGTGGATTATTTATAATTTTCAAGCTTTTAATATCATATTTGTACTAAGAATGTGCAATGCAGTTGGAGATGCTCTAGCAAATGCAACTGCTAGGATGACACCGCTTAGGGATAGATTTACTATTAAATTTTTATATAAGCCATCTATTCCTAACAACATGACTAATTTGCGTGTTTTTTATGATGACGAACAGATACTACATTTTATGGCCAATGTTGAAGTTTTCAAAGATGTAGCCATAGATGAAGATGTGCACGAGAAATCTTTGCAAGACACTCCTCATGACAACAAAGGAAACCCCATCCCCAAGGATGTGGTTTCACTTGAGAAACTCTATGACTTGAAGAACCACTTCAAAGGGCCCAAGAACACCAAAACCCACAGTTCCACACTAATGCATGAACAAATCAATTTGGGAATAGAAAGAGATCTGAAGTTTGTAAATTACGGTACATGTTGCACACCAAAAGAGCTACAAACCTTTATCCACCTGTTCAGACAGTACCATGATGTATTATGTATTCACGTGGACATAAGATGATTTGAAAACATATGACACACAAATAATCCAACACATCATTCCAATCAAGGGGTCAATCCATTTCAGTAGAAACTCAGAAAAATCCATTTGTCACTTGAATGCCTCATACATAAAGAATTGACTAAATTGTTGGATGCTCGGATCATATACAAGGTTCATCTTTCTATTTGGGTTTATATTTTAGTTCCTGTAAGGAAGAATTCTGGGGAGATCCACCTGTGCGTAGATTTTTGAAATCTTAATAGGGCCTCAAACAAAAACAACTACCCTGTGTCGTCTATGGAGCACATCTTGCAGATGTTTTCTAGAGATGAAATGTTCCCTCTCCTTGATGGATTTTTTGGATATAACCAGGTTCTAATAGCAGAACCTAATAGACTTAAAATTACTTTCTGTACCAAGTGGGGTATATTCACTTACAGAAGAATTCCATTTGGGCTTGTAAGCATAGGCGTAACCTTTTCAATGCACTATGGACATCACCTTCTGTGGGATCATCAGACAGAGTGTGGTGGTCTTCCTTAACGATGTGACAGTCTTTTCAAGAAAACAATCAAGCCACCTAAACCATCTCAAGAATATTTTTGAGCAATGTTGAAAGTATGGGATATCCTTGAATCCAAAGAAGAACGTATTTGCAATGTCTAAGGGGAACCTCCTTGGGCATATCATCGCCAAAAGTGGGATCAAGGTTGATTTGGACCGAGTTCAGACTATCACATAGATTCCTTACCCAGTAAACAATAAATCTATGTAGGCCTTATTAGGAAAGATTAAATTCCTCCGAAAGTTCATCTCAGATTATGAGTAGATTGTCAAACATATTGAATATATGATGAAGAATGATGCAGTCTATAAATGGGGAAAGAAGGAAAAAGATGTGTTTGCCCATAGCAAGCAGATAATAGTAGATGCACTTGCATTGTACAACCTAGATTTCAGCAAATCTTTCTTGTTATATACATTCGCTTCTGACAACTCACTCACTGTAGTGCTCACACAGAAGGATGAGCTAAACAACAAATCTCCCATCTCCTTCATGAGTGCAAGCATGTCAGGACCGGAGCTCAACTATCCCACTGTGATAAACACACATATGTTGTATACAAGGT
Organism: Pinus taeda; assembly: GCA_000404065.3. Lineage (NCBI taxonomy): Eukaryota > Viridiplantae > Streptophyta > Pinopsida > Pinales > Pinaceae > Pinus > Pinus taeda. Next base: position 51,231 of record APFE030291071.1, on the reverse strand, counting down.
GGTGAAACATTTAAGACCCTACCTGCTGAAGAATAACTACATAGTCTTTATGCCACACCCTGCAGTCAGAGCGTTGCTTGTTCAAAAAGAGTTGGGTGAAATACGTGAGAACTAGATTACATGACTGGAAGAGTATGATCTTGATATGAAGCCAGTTTACATTGTCAAGGGTCACGATATTTGTAGACTTGAAACAGAAGTAATACATGCACAAGAGGAAGAATAAGAGCTCACTGGTTGGGAGAAAGAAATCATTATGTATAATATAGAGCGAGAACCATCCACATTTCATGACAAATCTTAGTACGAATAAATGTGCTAGTACCATGAGCATGGAACCTTTCCCTCTCACTTTTCCACCTGACAGAAGAGAGCACTTCACCTCAAGTTGGTGCACGAAGTGCTTTATAGAAAGCACAACAACGAAATTTTTATCTGGTGTCTGGAGGCACAAGATTTAGAGAGAGTGTTACATGACATGTATGACAAACCAAGAGGAGGTCACTTCACAGGTAACACAATTGCTCATAATTCATGAGAGTTGGTTTCTACTGGCCCATATTGTTTAAGGATGCACATGCTTATGCCTGCAAGTGCCTAGTCTGTCACTGATGTGCTGACAAAACACGAAGGTTAGTAGCCCTGCTGCAGCTTGTTGCAGTCGACAAGCCATTCCAACAGTGGGGCTTATACATCATTAGGGAAATATTATCTTATTTGTGAAAACAATACCACTACATTCTGACTGCTACAAATTACTTCATGCCGTGGACAAAAGCAATTTCGCCGAAAACAAGTGATGGTCTTGATGAATCAACAAACAAGAAAATTATTCACATCATCAAAAATACCATTTATTCTGAGCAGCGAAACTGACATTCTATCTTGGTGAATGCACTTTGGGCTGACCGAGTTACATGTAATACCTCTCTGAACACATATCCATACTTCCTTGTATACGTTAAAGAAGACATATTGCCACCCAAGATATACTTTCCTTCTATTTAGTTATCCTAAGAATCCTGAGGCAAGTGTTTTCTATTGATTCAACATAGGATGGACACATTACACAAGTTACAAGAAGAACGAATGAAATAAAAAGAAAAATTTTCACTGCACTAGAATCGTATCAAGAGATGGTTCAATCATAAGTCTACAGGGAATGCTAGCTTCGTTATGGGTGAATTAGTGTTCAAATGGAATAAACCCCATGAAGACAAAGGAAAACACACAAAGTTCCAGTCTTTGTGGACTGGTTCGTACACGGTTCATGAAAAACTTAGCCAACACATGTACCGCTTTTACTCCCCTGACAGGAGAATTGACAACCTTCTTGTCAATGGCCAAGATTTAAAAAGCTATTTTCAGTGATCTAGGGCTCTGCCCCACCTATGTACATAACATGCTTACTGTTTCTCTATTTTTTTGATTTTTTTGTTTTGATGTTTTCCTTTATTGTTTTTGATTTGTTTTGCTTTACTTTATTTTGATTGTCTTGTCATTTTGTAAATAAGTATTGTCCTATACTGTGTTTTGGCTTTTGAATAAGTATGTGGTTGAGTTTAAAAGAGTCTTGTGACACTGTAGCACTTGGCCAGTCTTGTGTCTATCTTTCCTGTGCTTGGTTGTAACTTTTGGCCGATCAAGCTTGGATGGGAAATACGAACCATCTGTGAGGGGACCTTTGGTCAAACCATGAACCTATGTCAAAATTGGGAAGCTCCATGCCTGTACTTAGTCTTCTTCTCTGTGTGTTCAAGCTTAATCCAACTAGTATAAATGGAGAAGGGGAAAATCTAAACGAGCAAACCTAAATAAGAGGTCTTACATGCTTCTTTGAAGGAACAACCTCTTCTTCTCTCAATAAGTCGAGATACCTATTCCACCCTGTTGACAGTGATGGACCTACCAACATTCAAGGGATCTCCCTAGTATGAAATCCCAACTAGACCTCACATTGTTTGGTGTAGGAGTCCCATCCAGTATGATGGCATTATTTCCATTATCTTAAATGTTTTCCTTAGCTCTTGCTTGTCAGCACATGAGAGTGGTCTGGCTTTTCTTTAAATAACAAGGTTCACATGCTTGGTGAGTACTAGTGTTACTTGTGTCAAAGTTAGTTCACTGCAGAGGAAGACGGTGGAAGTGAGTCTCCAGTCGAAACGGAAAAGTCCCAACTCTATCAGAGACACGCAACACCACAAGACATGTGCATCTTTCGGTGGAGTATTCCACACGGATGCAGTAGTCACACACATAAGAAGGAATAGCACGTAAAACACTCAACAGAGTAGTCTACGTGAGTGAAATGGTCATTATAACAAGTTTATGGGAAAGTTTATGTCTGATGTCCGGGGAGGCAACCCACAAGCGCAAGACATTGTTAACAACTTATACAACACATTTCCATAAACATATGCATTAGAACAACTGAAAGAGTTCAATTGTTTTAACATGGGTTCAAGGAACATGCATTACAAGTGTTCCAAGATTAGTCTTACAGACAATTACAATACATGTGTGAAAACGTGTTGCCCTGTTATTAGGCTTTTGAATTAAGCGAAAGTTCCAAGACACATTGGTACACCATACATCACTAGCCCTGTAAGAGGGGTGTTGGAGCCACTGCTCGCTCCTCAAATAAAAGACTATAGACTCTCAAGGCTATGTGGGAGGAGCCAAGGTGACAAGTCCATTTCATGTACAAATGAGGGGTATTTATAGCTAAGGGTAAAACTGGCCCTTATGACTGTTTGACTTCCCTCGTGATTATTTGATTGTTCAACTTTATATGAATCTTCATATTACATGTGGGTCTCATGGACTTCCACGTTACATTACATTGATTTAAAATAGTACGGCCTCTAGTAGATGTGGCCGAGATGACTCATGACACGACTCGACACGACAGTGTTGGTATGCTCATGTTGCTGTTGGTGTGCATGTCGAGTTGTAGTGTTGTTGAGTGATGGATGTCATATTTGTGTATCATAGCTTCACCTCCACATGGCAAGGTGTGTGGAGTATTCGATGGTCTTGGTGTTTTCTTTATGTCGCATGTTCATGTCTCTCCTTCATTTTTAAATTGGCATGCTTTGCATGATCATCCCTTCACGAAAAAATCTCCTCGCATGCATCCTTCATTCATTCATTTGTGAACAAATATCCTTGCTTGTTCTCTCCTTGTTCATCTCGTTCATCATCACGTCATGTATTATCCATGTACCTATATCTGCAATCACTCATGATGAGATGACATCAAATCCATAAATCTCATAGTCTACCATGTTGCATTGTCGTTCTCTTTCAGGTGCAGGTGACAAGGATAAAGGACAAGGATATGAAACTGTGCAAGGTAGATCTCAAGCTAGGATGCGGGCTCTGGGCACTGCTGGTGAAAATTGCACAAAAGTCACTAGGAGACTAAGATGGACAATCCAGACTAGTAGTGACTGTCCAAGGGATCTGGCTCGGCTGGAGGGAAAATTTGTGCAATTTCTTGAGGGAAGTAGTGTAGGCTGTAGAGGGGGATTGGCAGAAAAAAGTACGCAATTCTTCCATGGAGCTAGTAGTGGGCTGCAAGAGGCTTTTCGGGAAAAAAGGCGCATTTTTTCAGGGATCTGGTAGCAGGCTGTGGGAGTGTTGGTGACAAAAACTACGAAATTACTGGGAGGCTAGCTTGCTAAAAATATTTGCATAGTTTCTGAGCAGAGCAGGATGCTGGGCAGCTAAGGGAATTCTCATGAAATCTGTGCAATTTTCTAGGTGAGTTGTAGGCTAGCTAACTCGGTGGCTAGCTGGAAAACTTGCACAATTCTTTGAGGGAGATAGTGACGGACACTAGGTGTCTATCTGTTATGTCTACGTAGTTTCTTTAGTTAGTGGATCGGGCATGCTTGGCAGCTTTTGTGCAATTTTTTAGGGGAGTGAGTCCCAAGGACACTACTAGGCCCAAATCTCTAGTTGACCAGCTAGAGGCTTGGTTGATGTGCTTGTAGGTAGCATAGATTGAAATGGCTTGCTAGGAGACTTTTGCATTGTTCTAGGTGACAGTTGGTTGAGACGATTCTAGGGTGGAGGTTCGGCTTTTGGAGGGTGATCCAGTCATCAAAACATCAACAAAATGTCTAAGTGTGTGAGCGAGTGAATTTGTGCATATGCGACCTTGTGAACACACACTCAACATGACTCTATGACAAAACACCTCAAACCACCAAGACAACATATACTCCGTGTGGCTGATCAACAGTGCGAGTGACAAGCACAACATTTGTGATAGATCATTGAACAACCACGATGATGCTTGAGTGACAATGCATACCACTTTGTGTGTGGGTGTGACGAATGTTTGCATAGTGAATACAACTTGTGCACACGAAGTGAGACCTTGCGTGTGGCCATAACATGAATGCAAGCATGACATTATGACCAACATGCAAAAGAGATGTCCATTGAAAGGTCAAGCAAGAAGAGTGCAAAGACTCACTACGATCTCACAGGATGTGCTCGAGTGCTTCCAAACATGAAGGAAACCCCAAGGAAGGCTCCAAAATTGGATGCAAGCCAAAATTTTGGAGGGTGTTGCAATTGCTACAACACACCCCAAAAATAAATAAGTGCCTATGCATAGTCCTATTTTCAAGAAATACAAAGGTGAAAGAAGAGAAAGGCTTCCTGCGTAGAGAGGTGAAGCAAGCAAGTCAACCGGGGTATTGACCAGGCTCACTCAAAGTGGAGCAATGCTTGTGTTCCTGCATGGCTTCATCGGGTTACTATCCAAGCTTGATGGAAGTAGAGCAACAACAAAGATGAAAACTTATACTCTACAAATCTTAAGCTCGTGAACCAAACTACCCTTCCTGATTTTGAAACATTGTGACCTAGCTTAAAATTTTGCTGTGTTTGACTGAGTTGGTAAAAGGTGAACCATGTCTATCCATGGGGTAAGTGGGAAAGCTAAAGTAACTTGCATAATGAATGAGTACTTCCTGAAAGGCCAAGGCCATGTACTGCAAATGAACCAAAACAAAGAAGCTAGTATTCAACCAGTGTGTCTCCAAGTGTTGTAGCAGATGAAACACCCTCCAAAATTTTGGCCTGCATCCAAATTTCAGAGCCTTCCTTGGTTTTCTCCTTGGTGGTTTTAAACACTCGAGCTCATCCCATGAGCTCTTGTCGAGTTTTCACACCCTATTCTCTTAATCAATCATCGATCATCTTTTGGCATGTTAATCACTATGTCATGCTTGCGAGTTTGTTCTAAAAATTTTGAAGGTTTGTCTTTGTGTGTATGAGTTTTTTTTGCTTTGTTGACATTGATCACACTCACACAAAAAGTTGTAAACATTGTTGCGCAAGTGTTGTCACAGTCGTTCGAAGACATATTTCAACTGTCACACTTGTCACTCTCAACCTTCGAGTCAGTCTCACTGAGAAAATGTTGTCTTGTTGGTTTAAAGTGTCTTGTCATTGAGTCATGCTAAGCGTGTTTTCACATTGTCATGTATGGACAAGTACACTTTCTTTCACACTTAATCAATTTTCCTGAAAATTTGTCAAATGGACAACCCTCCATCAACCGGATCCAATCTCAATGACCTTGTACTACTGCCTAGAACTGCACAAAGCTTGAGGTTGTCCTCTAGACATCCTACTCTGTGCAATTCTAGAAATGAGCCAACTGATTGACTACCAGAACTACACAGAATGTCTACCAGAAGTCGATTCAATCTACAATTCCCGCAAGACCTCCCATCAAGCCTCCTACTGTTCAACCAGAGAAAGGACTTGAGTTGTGACCCAGGGTTGTACTAGTCTTTAAAACTGTGTAGAGCTATCCTCCAACAACCCTTCTGCCCTGCCCTGCAACCAGCCCAGGAATTGCATAGATTTGTCTTGCCAACAACCCTTTTTCCCCACTCTACAACCAGCCCAAGAATTGCACAAAGTTGTCTTGCCATTCCCTTCTTCCCCACTCTGCAACCAGCTTAGGAATTGTGCAAAGTTGTCCTACCCAACCCTTCTTACTCTCTCTACAACCAACTTAGAAATTGCACAAAACTGTCTGGGCCCAGACTATCTCCCAGGATTGCGTAATTTTGACCAACAACTCCCATAGCCCGATCTTGTGCTCGTATGGAAAACTACACAAATTTTTCAGCCAGTTCCTTCTGCTGCCCGCATTGTCTTCCCCGGAGAAATTGTGCAGATCCTAGTTGGATTACCTACCCAGTGCTCCCCTGGAAAATTGCGTAGATTGACCTAGTAGCTCCCCAACACCTCACTTGGCTTTCCTCCAAGAAACTGCACTATTCTACCTTCCAATTCGGTTTTTCCTTGAAACTATCATTATTGTCTTAGATTGAAAAAATATGTCTCCTAGTGACATCTGCATAGTTATTCCCGATAGTGCTCTGGAGCTTTGCATCATGACCTGTGTTGCACTCTCCATAGCCTCAATGGCTTCTCCATCTCTCGGTCACTTGCACTATAATGGAAAACAATGCATCATGATAGACTAGGATATTTTTGGATTTGATGTCATCTCGTCATGAGTGATTGCAGGAATAGGTACATCAATGAAACATGGCACGACGAAGAATGGGATGGAAAAGAGGTGCATACTAGAATACTTGCTCGTGGCCGAATGAACACATGAAGCACATCGAGCAAGAAAGTGAAAGGGACACATTCACATGAACCATCAAGCAAATACCAAGACCATTGAAGACCTCACGCACTTTTCCATGCAGAGGTGAAGACATATTACACCGAGAGCATATCATCACTCAGCAGCATAGGAGCTTGACACAGACACTACAATCAACCAGTATATATCAACAGTGTCATGTCGAGTTGTGTCATGATTTGTCTCAGCCACATCACTACTACTGGCTAGAATTGTTGTAATCAATGTAATATAAAGTGGAAGTCCAAGAGACCCACATATGAAGTTGAAGAGTCATGTAAATTCAAAAATTCGTAGGAATTCAAACAGTCATGAGAGAAGTCGAAGAGTCACAAGGGTCAGTTATACCCCCTCATTATATGAGCAAAGGAAGTTTTCACCTTGGCTCCTCCCACATAGCCTTGAGAGTCTGTAATATTTTCTTTGAGGAGCGAGGAGTGGCTCCAATGTCCCACTACTAGGACTAGTGATGTATGGTGTACAGATGTGTCTTGGATCTTTTTCTTAATTTAGAACCTTGTCTCATGCCAACGCATTTTCATGCATGTTTTTTATACATTTGTAAGACTATTATTTAAATGTTTGTAATGCATGTTTGTTAAACCTTTACTAATATAGTTGAACTATTTCAGTTATTTTAGTACTCATATTGTTGAAGCTGTGTTGTATTGGTTATCATTGTTGTCTCATCCGTGTGGACTACTCCGTTGGACATTAGATAGACACCTTTGTATTTTCTTAGTTTAAACGATCGTCACTCCCATGTGGACTACTCCACTGGATGGTGTACGTGTTTTCCTTTGAACTGTGGTTTTCACGACTTTTGCATCCACTGTGGAATATTTCGTTGCATGCTAGACAAAATCTTGTTGTTGTTCATGTGTGTTTCTTCATGGGTTGGGACTATTCCCTCTCATCAAGATGCTCACTTTACTCACCCCCTTTGACAGTAAGAGAACCAAAACACAGAGTTACATTACAAACTCACCAGGCACACTCACCTCACTTTCTTGAAGTTACAAGCATAACACTCTTACGTGATGAACAACAAGAGCTAAGGAAAATCTCTAAGAGAATGGAAACTAGGCCATTGTACCGAATGGGACTCCTACACCAAACGGTGTGAGGCCTATTTGGGACTTCATCCCCTAAATGTTGGTGGGTCCAACACTGTCAACATTTCCATGTTGAATGTTTGGGTTTCATTCACTTATCGTTCACCAGAACTCTTACATTTCCTCCAGTATTCCTCCTCTTATTTCTTCCACCATTTTCAACCCATGTTTTTACTCCAGGACAAAACCAATCAAAAGAAAATAAAGACCCGAAACATTAGATTATTTATATTTTATATTATTTTGAAAAATATATATAAGTGGAAACATCGTAAAATATTTGATATAATTATATTTATAATCATGTTTACAAGTGGACTTGAATAAGCTTAACGTTTTTAAAAGAGCAAAATTTTTGTAATATTATGTAACATCTTTTTATCTTAGGTTTATTTTTTTAAGTTGGTTTAACCATTTTTGAGTTAGAAGACTTTTAGCTTATTTCCCATCAAATTGTAATTAATTATCTTGAATTTTATATCCTTTTTTTTCAACAGAGTGGATACTTCAAAATCTATATTGACATGGCCAAAACCATTTTTACAATATCACAACAAAACTTGCTTCAGATTGAGCAACTATTTCCATGTCCAAGCACATCCATAATACTAAATTATTCCCTCTACGTGCCTTAAAAAATATAATAAAACATTGAAATTTCCCCTAAACCCGAAAAAAAATAGACCCAATATAAAAAAGCATATCAGTGGTGCGTGAAGAAACATTATCTAAAGATGGACTTCCGCACTTCCTCATTATCCTCCTTGCATCAACTATTAATCCCTGCTCTTGGATATCCTTCTCCATTTTTTTGCAGCTGGGCTACAACCTCCTCTTGCAACCTTGCAGCAATTTCTTTCACCTCTCTGAAAATGCTATCACTAATCAGCTTCAAAATTGGAGGTAAGCAGGTCGGTCTCTATTTCACTATCTTCATCTCCAGAGATGCCTCCACACTTTCAAACTTCACGTTGATGCACTTAGCATTTTTGAACGATCCCTCTCCATAAATTTGACTTGGTGGGTGGTGAGATCTAGTGTACCCATAAGAAATTTAAACAAAAACTCTACAGACCTCTTCCAATGGGCTAATTTCTCGTCAGTGGATTGGTTATCATCTACCCTTTTCGATTCCATGGCAGCATCCTTTAAGGCCACACTACTATCAAACTAACCCTCCAGACTTTCTATGAAATATGATACAGAAGGAGTGTACATGTCCTTAAAAACATCAATTCCATCATGCTCCTCATTATCCTTGGCTTGTGCCATGATCGCTTGGATATCTCACGGGGGATTCACTAGGGCGCAATACCATACCATGTGCATTCATCTTGGGCGATATATATTGAGGTAAAAATGACATAACATATTGGGGCATATATAAGGGCTAAAGGGCTTTTATATTGGCAGGTATAAAAAATGGAGCTCAAATTTATTAAAAAAATATCAAGGGGTATAAAAAATGTTAATGAAAAAATGGATACCTACAATATCTAGTGAAAGTAGGGGTTTTTTAAATTAGGAAGGTGTATTGGGTTTGTATTGGTAGGGAGTTAAATAATGTGAATTTTTAGAGATATTTGTAATATGTAGTCAAATTAGGGGTATTGTTTAGTGTGCCACGAACACACGTGATATGTCAGAGGTTCATTGGGTGAAGCCCCTGTGGCAGATCTTCAATATGAAAGACCATTAAATATGCATGTTGTCCAATGGATTTTCCAAACCACCATTGCATCTAATTCACCAGATAATGAGATGTTGTCCATCGCTTCACCACTAATTCACCAACAAAATATACAATCCTTCTTCCTCCCTGAAACAACGAATTCAGTTAATTTGATATATATGCCTTGTGAGGTGATGGTCTTGGGATATGGGAGGATGCCATGCATTAATAGCTTGCATTCCTATTCCCATCTCTCTTGATATCCATTTATGTTTACCTGCATCATCCCTCCATCAGAAAATATGAGGAGGGCATTAAATTCTCCACTGGCCGACATTCTCTTATGGGATGGATAGGTGGCCTATGACCCTCCCACTGAGCTCACACTACCTTCATCGAAATTCACACCATGACTCAACATCTCATTAGTAATATTATGAGGATCTGGAGGATATGAATATAAAACTCAAATTGTTCAAAGTTTTTTACTAGTATTCTATTCTTGCAACAATAGAAGACTTTGCATCATTCTTATGAGCATTGGAGGATGAGGACATTCTTATAAAAAATAGGGAGTCCCCTACCACTTAAATTTTCTTTACTCTAATGGATATTGCAAAGTCCAATCCTTTCCACAAGGCTAGCAGTTCCACTTTATTCTTACTTGCCACTCTTAGTCCCCATTCATACCTTATCTTAACTTGTTCATCGGGGCAACAAAGTAATGCTCCCATTGCTCCCGCTCCCACTCTCGCTCTCCCTCATGCTCTTATCGCCCCTTAGTTTGAATTTGATATCTAATGATAGATGTTAAGTTAATTAATTAACTCCTATAAATTTTATTTCGATCAAAAGTGTTAAGTGGATTATTCAAAATGATAAAATAATTGTTATTTAACTAATAATTATGGAATGTAAATTATAAAAAATATTTTAAATAAAATGAAAAATTAAAAGAGTCCATGGGATGTAGAGTAGATGGCGATAGAGTGTTATGTTACGGCATTATGTGGTACAAATGTCACATGTTCGAAACTCTTTGGGAAAAATTCCGTCGTGATAAGGGCTCACGTGACCCAGTTCAAATGCGATCACCAAGTGATTTTGATGGCTTAAATGCCCCTAGGTCGTGACTACTCAAGCCACAAGTTAGATAAGCCAATCATATCAAGGCTGACATAACCTAGCAAAAATAAAATAAAATAAATGAAATTTTATAAAAAAAAAAAAAAAAAAAAAAAAAAAAAAATTAAGGAAATAATTTTTTTTTAAATAAAATAGTTAAAACCCCAACCAATCTCTAAACAAGGTAGAAAATTTTCATATACATGTCTTCATATTTCATTTTATTCACCATATATATTCACATTTCATTTTATACAACATTTTCCAAACAAACACACATTTATTAGCATTTTTACAAGTAATTATTTTTCTAATAAAATAGTTAAATCCCCCAACCCCATCTCCCTTTAATAAACAAGTTAAAAATTTGTCATATCTTCATATTTCATTTTAACAAATTAATAAATAAGTTATAAGATGGTCATATGAATGTCTTCATATTTCATTTTATTCACTAGATGTCTTCACATTTCATTTTATGCAACGTTTTCCAAACCACACATATATTTAGGGCGGGTTGGAGAAATGTCATTATCTTTCTTATTAAGTGAAGTCTTATTTATTAATATTATAATTTGGATAAATTTATCCATTATAATAAAATAGGACTTATATAGTCCTATTGTATTATAATTAATAAATGTATCACATATTATATATATGTAATTATTGAATTGATATCACTTAATCACTTCTAATTACAATTTTCTTTTAGGAAATACAATGTTAGAATATTAGCGTAATTCAAGTTATGAAGTAAAACATTAGAGATAATGTTGCTCTAGGAGATTTGTTTCATTTGTTTCAAGAAACCTTTTAAGAGAAACATGCAGAGACCAGTGAATTTTGGGTGATCAAAGTAATACCATTGGGGTCCACCTTCAAAGAGAAAGAAGACCCTACACATGAACTCAACGTTATCTTTTGAACAACAACCTACACCATGTTCTCATTTGGGAATTCATGTTGAATAGTTGTTTTTAGAAAGGCTCGTCATCCTCAAATTTAAGTGGAAACAAAGGGACATTTTTTATAATTACATATCTACGTAATTAAAAGAATGTATTTTATAGATTTAAAAAGTTTTATATTATTAAAAAATTATTTAAAAATTTATATTTAAAGAGTTTTATGGCTTAGTTTCAAGCTCAAATCCCATACCGTGGATCACCTCTTTCACAATGTGGGTGTTCAACCATAGCAGTTAGACTCTAGACATGCAATGTAGGCTATAACAAATTTTATATGTTACTGCTCGACCCAACAGAATGACACGAGAAATATGCACATTTTTTTGTGTTATTGAAATAAGAATAGTAGACAAGACGTTGTCCCGACTCTGGATGCATCCCTTGATGGCCAAGAAGTTTCCATTACGCAGCCTCAGTCAGGAACATAGCACAATAGGTCCAGCTCAGGATACTGTAGCGTGAACAATAAAAGAGTTATCTTCGTCTAAACGAAAAGTCTCAAAGAAACCCCATGATCTGTTATACCATTGTTGGATTACAAATTTCCATCGCCATGGGATGGGGATGTTAAACCTGCTTATTCACCTTTACGAGACCTAGGTCTGCTTGAAGAAGCAACTCGTAGACTGAGAAACAAGGCAGCTTCGAGCTTCATCGGTGTTTGACAGAAGTCTAGCCCTAAAAAGCACAAGCTGAAACCTAATTTTTCTCCCTCTGTTTCATCTTACAGTCGCGGGGAGCTGCTCAAGGACCAAGATGACCTGCACAGTTCTCACTTGGCTGAGCCAAATACAAAAGAAATAAGAACATACAAAACATAATGTTTTTGGGTGCTTTAGGAAGACGAAGACACATCTATTTTTTCAAGATTTCATAATTTCATTTTCCAGCTTTCAACTTAAAAACACGGAGCATGGTATCATGTATGGTGCATGCCATCACTTACACCAAGAGAATGACATACATGGATACCAAACAGAGGTCAGGAAAATTTCATAGGTGACATTGTCCGAAACATGTTGGGTCATTAGAGGCTGGACGAGTCCGCAAATGCATGGTAGCATGTATGGGTTGTCATTTGTACTATTAAGAGTGTATTAAACACCTGATAACTAGACAAATATTGGTTTCCGCCAAAAAGAGGTAGGCAGATCACCAAAATTTCTAATATGGATAGGGAAATAAAGGTACATTAAACCTGAAAATACATAGATCTTCCCCTCCAAATTTGAGTTGCAATGTGCACTCTACCGAGAGTGAAACACTCCTAGAAAGGGTAATATGAAAAAATACTTAATGAAGGAACTGTAGACAACAAACAAAATTATCTATAGATTGGAGAAGACCACCCCCTTCTAGGAATGTTTAACAACGACAACAACAACATCTGAGACACCACCACCATCTAAAACAACAACGGAAACAAAAAATGTGACAATGTTTGGTGAAAATCTCACTTTACCTAATTTCCATAGGTCAATAAACAAAAATAGGATATTTTGAAAGAACTGAAAAATTCAACCAGAATACTGTAAAAATAATATCGCAAGTGTCTTTTTAATCCAAAAATTCTCCACCTCAAATCCAGTCCTTGTGCAATGATAACAAGGAAATAGAAGGATACAAATATCACCCGAAGTAGCCAATTATACATCTATCATAGTTCAGTCGTAGTAAAAATTCGTGAACCGGAACTGCACCTCGCCCTGAACCTTCACCAGAAACATTGGACACCGACTTCGACTACCAAGATATCTAGAAAAACTACCCAAACTTGAATCAAACTAAGAGATAATAAATAATAATAAAAAACAAGAAGTAGGAAAGTTCCAATTTTTCACACTAGTTGCCCCTACCGCAAGCCTTTCCATTTGTTTATCCAACTTCTTCACAAACGCGAGCCATTAGCGAGAGCCTCTTCTAGGAGATGGGTATTTATCAATATTTTTTCAATATTATCCACCTCAAATCCAATCTATGCGAAAGAAGGGCGATAGAAGGATGCAAATATCACCGAAGTAGGCAACTATCCATTCAACTAGCAATTGCAGGTCTTCAATGAAGGTCTCCATCTCTCTCTAGATCCCCATCCCTCTCCAAGTCTCCAACTCTCTCCAGATCTCCAACTCTCCTAGGCAATGTAGAGTTACCTGAGTGTGGACTTATATTTATATGTATCTATTTTAATAAAATAAAAAATACAAATATGTGTATAGGTATGAGTGAGAAATGCATATATAATATAAATAACATTACAAATAAATATTACTAGCAATTGCACCACATGTTGCAAAGGAAAAGCCATAAGGCGATAACATAGGAAAGAGTAGCATAGAAGAAAGAAGATGTGATATGTTATAAGGGTGTTTTTTTCTAGATTTTTTGTCATTTTTTGTCATTTGTTTGAGCTAGTTTATCCTCTACGAAGTGAGAAACAATGACAATTTTGCTAGTTTATCCTCTGCCAAGTGATCAACAATGACCATCAATGCTATAAGATGGAAAATACATCCATCTAATGCTATTCACCGATTCTATTGAACAACATGGGCATAAAAAATAGCAGGGGTTTACTCAGTGAGTTATTGTTACATATAGGCCTATTTTTATATATTTTTCACCTTTAGAGAACTCACTTACATACATGCGTATTTTTACATTTTTTTCACATTTGGAGGTAACTCTATAGGTGTTATCGGGAAAACTAGTGTCCATTCAAAGCTGCTAGTCCCACTAAGATTGGTAGCTATCTTAGAAACAAGCAAACCAAAGTTACTTGCGTTTTCCTTTATGAGAGATAGATGAGAGAGAAGCAGAGAGTACCAACCTTAGTCTTTCACTTGTCTCCTTGCTTGTTTCCTCCCTCATTTGATAGAGCTTCACCACTCCTTCCTCACTTGTCCCGCTTCAAAGAACACGTATAGAGTCAAAGCAACATAATACCATCAAAGCATAGAGATCTATAACCATAAACTATATAGGATCAGATGTATATTAACCATACAAATGCATACACCAATACAAGATTTAGAAATATACAAGTATATGGAGGAAAACTCAAATAGCTTTATTGATAGAAGTAGTAGAAGAGAGGATTACAACCCAGCGGTCTGATCCAATGCCATCCTCCCAGCATGAAAGCCCTCTTCACCTACTGAAAAGCTAGATCACCCAACACTAAAATGTTTCACAGAGAAACCAACAACACTTCCTTAGAAAATACAAAATTCTAGCCTCTGGATCTCTGGGATGAGGGATCCATATATAGATATTTGCAGGTGGATGAGTCAGCTTCTGGGATTTTGATTAGTTTCATTTCACTGATAGTTCTTGGTTCCACTTGGAGATTTCATGATCTCTTACTCGTCCCTAGGTGAATTCAGAGAGGCAAGTGTCAAATGAGCAGTTTATAGAAGATTCTCTGGGTTTCCACCTAGCAAACTGCCTTTGCCATTTGTCTTCTCTCGCTCATCGCACCCTACAGAAGGACTTTTCAGTATGCATTGCACCCTTTGCATGTGACATGTGAGATGCATCGCACCCTCAGCATGGAGCAGTCTATATGGTCCAGTTTCGACCGGTTCTGAGTAGTTTTTCAGGGAGAACTTCTGGGAAATGATGTAATCAACTGACCTTGTTCCTTTAGGGTATGAAACAACACTTTTAGGGGTTTAGAAGCCCTTGGTTTATGGAAATATGTCATTGGGGTTGAAGTGCCCAAATATGTCTATAACAGTTGCCCCCTAAAGCATGAGGTCGTAAATCTTCTGATGTAGGGTGAAATGCTTTATCATGAGGATCCGAGGTTTTTCGAACTGGAAGGTGACCTGTAATAAGATATAATACAATACATTATCTTCATAATATTTTCATGATCTAGCTGAGGTGGGCATTCCCATGGCCATCTTTATAAATTTATTTTCACGTACATAGGATAGACAATCGTCTGTGTGGTAGACTGTTGATTCTGGTAGAATCATCATCCCTTGGCTTGGATGATTATCTGTGCAGCTATGATGTACATTTGATGTCTTTATTTTCCTGAATATATCGCAGCCTGGATCGACGAAACTAGATCCGAGGTCTTCAAACTCATTCAATATTCACTCGAAGTACAAGTCAATCCATGTGAAAAGATGTTATGGTGTCGAACATGGAAAGACATCGTCTGATTACCAGCCAATGATGTAAGCTGTTAACAGGTGCGAGAGGAATCACTGATAATGATAGTGACCCTGAAGGTACTGCAGTATAATTCATGTGGTGTGAATACATGAGTCGATTTCGAACACCATGCAAAATCTCTCGGTCGAAGGCCATTGATGTAAACCTATTGCCGGAAGTGAGAAACTTGCCATTGAAACATGCAAGCTTCAAAGTACTGAAAGGGTTGTTCCTAAGTCGACTTCTTGGATAATGAGCTAATGTTGACAAGAAGTGACAAATTGTAGGAGGGCCTTAATGATCCCACATCTATGACACAGAATGGAGCAAATGATTTTGTGGAGGTGAAAACGATATGATGATACAAGGTTCAGGGTGGCAGTCATGAAAAAATGGAGCGTGAAGGTATTGTAGCGGATGAGGCATTCGCTGGGTTGGTGAATTCTTTGAGCGACTTCTCTTGAACATATTAGTGACACTGAAATGGATTGGTAGCGTTAACCCCAAAAATGGATGGTACGGAGTACCAATGGTGATATGACTGGTGATCGGAATAACCCAACCCGACTCAATCATGGTGACGGAGTGAAAGTGTCATGTTCAAGTGACCTGCTACCAATGAAGTTCTTCAAGTTTTCTTCCCAATTTTTCCCCAGTCATTGCTAACCAATACCTCTTTATTTTTGTCAAGATTGAGGAGGATAACATATGCTTGTTCTATAATTTGCCTTTCGGGAAAACCTGTCGCTATGTTCTAGCAAGCTTAGCAACAGTGAAACTCGTTCTTGTCTGTAATGGACAAGCTTTTCGCTATTGTTTTAATGAGTTTAACGACAAAGATAACTTGGTCCTTTTCAATTTTAGAGAGTCTAAAAAGAGACGGAAACGAAACTCCAGTAATCCTTTTTCGTAGTATAATCCCTTAAGTCCAAAAAAGTATAAAATAATACAAAAGGAATGACTTTTCTGATCACTGTAACGAGCCAAAAAAGACTAGCGCTCGATCTTTTTCTGTAATGATCCCTCAGGTCCAAAAAGATTAAAATATAGAGGAGGGATGGCACTTCCAATCACTTTAACGAGCTGGTGAGGCCAATTGCTCGGCAATATTTTTATATTTTATGAGTCTAAAAAGAGCTTAAAAGAGACTCGTCTTTTAGGAACAAGTGATATTTTCGTGTAGCAGCTAGTTCCAGGTAAGGTTTGGAACTTTTTAATCATGGTAGTGTAAAGAATATGGCTAACAGAATCACACGTTGCCGATGTTCCTCAAAAGGGTAAACAATCAACTGGAGGCGTATGATCGACTAAAAAGTGGAGGTGATGGTAAGAACACGACCAAGGCTCAAAAGCTGATAGTAATGGGATCACAAAGGTTATTTACCGAAAGTGGGTTCATTTTTTAATGAGCTTTAACTCTGGGGGAACTTATGCTCATAGCTAGGTTTATTTTTCAATGAGCTTGAACTTTGCGGAAACATTGCTCATGATAATAGTCAGAGATGTTTGATTCACCATTAACACTATGTTCTCTTGACGATCATACTACCTGTTCAATTGCTCCATCAAATTGATTAGAAATGTAAATACATGCTTGAAAAATGAGTTAAAAAAAACAAATACCTTACTTGAATTACGTGAACAGTAACATAAAAATAGTTTTTACCTCTCATTTTACCATTTCATTCAAATTTGGGATTGTTGGAGCTCTAGAGGTGTTTTCCCCCTCGATTTTCATCAGCTGATTCTAGGAGATTCTATGGACTATTTTCGGTGTCGTCTAGACCAGGTAGGAGCTAACCCTGATCTCTTCAATTGCATTCTTTCCTTTTCTAATTCTGAGCAAGTTTTCCTGTTTTTCTGGGCCTCTGGGGTTTGAACAATTCATTCTCTCCCCGTCACACCTAGTACACATCGAAAGGTGCGATGCATACTGAGCTAACCATGGGCCAGTCAGTATGCATCCCACCTAGTACACAGCTAGGGTGCAATGGGCGCAAGGAGGAAAGTTTATGCACTAATTTTTCATGGAAATTTTGCCTGTTTTTGGCCAAATCAGGATTCTAATTCTTCTCTTGTTTTCTTTTCAGAGATTCATCGGAGCAAGATGGTTGTTACATGGCATAAACGTGAGCATGAAGAAGAGGATATGATTGCCTTACATGATCTGGGTACGATGACTGCAGTGTGGAACTGTGGCTTGCTCAAATTCTTCCGCATATCCAGCATGAGGCAGCAAATCAATTTGTTGCAATATCTTCTCGATGTATGGGATCCTACCAACCAAGTGTTTCAGATTAGAGGTAAATCCATCCCTTTGAATGTTGAGGATATCTACTTCTTGATCGGTTTATCGAGGCGTGGTGCCCTCTCTCACTATCAGGATTCGCCCATGGGGGTGAATCCGTGAGGGATTATATTCACCAATTCTATAGAGATGGATCTCAGTCGAGCAAGGACAGCAAGATCAGTATTTGAGATGTCATTGACCGGTCCTTGAGGAATATTTTATTCACCTTTGCTAGATTGGCTAGTAGCGCGGATCTTCACTTCGCCAACGGGTCCTATATGCAGTATGCCTTGGAATGCCTTAAACCAAAGGTATTCAACTGGTGTGATGCAGTACTTCTAGTGATAAAAGAACAACTTACCAAGATGAAGAACGAAAGATATAAGAACTTTGGTTATGGTTCTATTCTGACCGCTTTCACCTTGGAGAAGATCCCACTGATGCAACCACAGTACATTTCACTCAGAGTGCCAACATCAACAGAACCACAGATGCAGAGATGGGTTGATCTTATGGCCAAACATGTTGGTCAATCGCATATTTCATTATCTGATGACTTCTTTGAGTGGTTCAATCGTTAGAAGATGGTTTATGCCAAGTATCCATATGCTAGGATGGATTTTCGGGGTGACCTAGATTTGGTGCTGCCCATTAGCGAGCAGTGGGGTGTTATAGGTAAATGTTCTAACCATATCTTTGTTTATTGCTTTTATAATGTTCTTGTGTTTTTTAAATGTTATCAAGACTAATCAAACTATGTATTTGTGCAGATATTGGACTTGTTTGACCAGCAGTGCGCCCGAGGGTAGCAGTTGCCATTCCAGCAGGAGAGGCTATAGGGAGGGCTATCCTTCGTGATTCGGATGTAGCCGAGACCCTTGCCGTATTGCAGGATCAGATCGAGGGTCTCACCCTTGGTATTCAGGATGTGAGGATTGACGAGTTACCTCTGAGATTACAACACCATACCACTGGCGTGCCGAGTCGATGGACTCGGCTCTTACGTATGATCACACAGGTGGTGACTTGTTATCACCAGCACCATTAGTCTAGGGTGCTTTCCTGCATTTTTGAGTTTTTGGGTCATATGAAAGATTTTGTCCTGGACACAAAACATTTTGTAAAAACTATAAACAGTTATATATGTCTTTGATTTTCGGAGCTTTATTTTGGTTAAGTTATATGATCCTGATCCAAATGTTTAAAATGCTTCTCTTTCATAAATGCTACAAATGTCTATCTAACACATAATTTTGCTAATGAATTAGTTAATGTGTTTAAGTTTATGGAAATGTGTTGATATTGAATAGAATCAAACTGCCTTTCCAAAATCCTAACCCTTAGGAACATACGATAGATAGCTGGATTCTGAACGAAATAGATGCCGGTAAGTTGTAGGATGACGAGTTCCGAGTCTAGACTGACAACAAGTCGGCGTATGCCATGTGCGATGGAATTAGAGAGAAGCTCTATCAACGCACTATATTAAGCGATGTTGTTCATTGACCGACCAATACATACCCCTCTAAAACTCACTAACTCGCCGCTTGGATCAAAAATGGCCCAGGCTGCAAAAGATAGGTTCCGCATACTATGACTAGCTCCATCAGCATATCCAACAAATGATTCCAATAGGTTTGACATCTATAACAAATGCAAAAGTGTATTACCTAACCAAAACGATCACTCTTGACGAAAACAAAAACGTAACAAAAGCATATAAAGAGATTACTACACTTAATCAAGCATAGTAACGCTTAAGGTACAACCCATTTCGAGGTTGTGACAGTGAAATCCCATCATAATCTACTAGCTCATAGGCTCCTTTTGCTAAGACTCGCTTAACAATGTAGGGACCCAAATACAATGATTGGAGCCTACCTGCTACTAATTTATTGGATTCCTGATCGTAAAGTAAGACCAGATCGCCTTCTAAGAAGACACGGGGTTTGACATTCTTGTCAAACTGTGCCTTGACTCGTTTCTTATGAGCTTCATTAGCCAAGGCGGCATCACGACAGGTTTCATCCAATTGGATTAGTTCCAAGAAACGAGCCTCTTCCTCTGAACTTCTAGGGAGAAGGTCGACCGCGAGCTTGAGAGATGAAATTTCACACTGAATTGGTAAGACTGCTTCCAGGTCATACACTAGTTGAAAAGGTGTAAATCCGGTTGCATTTCTCACCAATGTCCTATATGCCCACAAGGTTGAGTACAAGATTAGGTGCCAAATCCATTTGTGGACTCCAATCATCCTTTGCAGCATGCCCTTTAGGATTTTGCTGATGGCCTCAACTTGTTTGTTAGCTTGCAGATAATACGAAGTAGAACTATCATGGAACAGTCCTAATTTGGCAGCCAATTCAACCATCATGTGATTGCAGAAGTGCGATCCATGATCTGTGACTATAGCTTGTGGAACACTGAATCTAGAGACTACATGATTGAAAAAGAAAAGAGCAGCCATTTCACCGCTGTTGTTTAATGTAGGCATTGCCTCGAGCCATTTTGTAAAATAGTCAACTGCAACTATGATATACCCATGTCCCCCAGCCGAGGTGGGGTTACATGTCATGAAATCTATGCCCCATTTGGCGAATGGCTCAACAACAACTACTGGATGTAGAGGTGCAGGTGGTATTCTGGTTTTGCGATCGAAGATTTGGCAAGCTTGGCAACTTCTGACTATGGTTATACAATCTTTGAACATTGTTGGCCATAAGTAACCTGCTTGTAAAATCTTTTGCACCATAGCATAACCAGATTGATGCCCCCCACACACGCCTGAATGACAATCATTCAGGACTTTTTCAACCTCCTCATGGGTGAGGCACCTTCACAGAACTATATCGATACCGCGATGGTATCGAGTATGTCGTTGTTCTGAGTGAGAGGTGTTAGGCCTATATGTTTGGGTTTGGAGATAGATGATTATATCTCCATACCACAGATCGCTTGACAATATCAGAAACAAAGATTCATCCATGATTGATGCTTTGGATGTTGAATCGTTGGACAATGATGGGAAGTCGCATAGTAACTCTATGAAAACTAGAAATTTCTTTGATTTGGATTTTAAGAATTCAAGATCAAACTCTTGCAAAATGGCTATCCATTTCGAATATTTGCCCCCAAGTCACTGATGCAACAGAATGTAAGTCATAGGGTTGCAATTTGATAAAATGGTTGTTCTGCGAAAGAGGATATGGTGTCGAAATCTCTGTACTGCTTGAACAGCTACAAGAGCCAGCTTTTCAACATATGAGTACTTGATCTCTGTATCATTTAAGTTTCGACTTAAATAATAGAAAGGATGTTCGATTCCATTGTCTTCTTGAACTAAAACCATTGCGATGGTCGTATCTGCTGCAACTAGATACAGGTTAAAGTATTTTTGATAGTCAGGAGCGTACATTAATGATGCTTTTATTAGGGATTCCTTTAAAGCATCAAAGGAAGCTTCCGCAACCTGATCCCTGTTGAAGGGAACTTCTTTTTTCAAAATACGTGTATAACCTTTAGCATGTTTGGCGTAATTTGGAATGAACCTCCTCAGAAAGTTTTCTTTCCCTTAGAGTTTCTGAATCTGAAGCAAATTTGAAGGTGGAGGCATATCAACAATCACCTGAACCTTACATGGGTCGAGAGGAATCCCATCCTTTGAAACCACAAAGCCAAGTAAATGACTAGAACTAACACAAAATACACACTTTTGCAGATTGAGTCGTATCTTGTAGTGTTAGCAATGTAGAAATATAGCTCTCAAATGCTGCGGGTGATCAGTCCGCTTTCGCAAATGAGCCGGTAGATCATCGAGATGTGGTTAAACGATGTTCTTGATGTCATAGAAGGCATAATTCATAGCCCTCTAAAAAGTTGCCCCTGCATCCTTTAAACTGAAAGTTAGCTTGCGGTACGCGAATGTGCCCCATAGACATATAAATGCAGTGTTCGACTAGTCTTGTGGGCGGATATTAATTTGATTATACCCGGAAAATCCATCCATGAATGAAAATATTTCGCATCTGGTGCATTCATCAATTATCTTGTTGATGAAGGGTGTAGGGTAGTTGTCTTTCGGACAAGCTTGATTTACATCCCTGTAATCAATGCACACTCTAATCGTTGCTTGTTTTTTCATCACAAGAACAATATTCGATACCCAATCAGTTAGAGGAACTGTGTAAATGAAACCAGTATGTAAAAGTTTTTCAACTTCTACCTTCATGGCAGCGACTTTCTTCGGGTGCACCTACCGAAGCCGTTGTCGTACTGGTTTGACATCTGGATACATCTTGATTTCATGTTCAACTATGCTTGATTCAATGCCTAGAATTTCTTCATATGACCATGCAAATACATCTCTGAACTTGTGAAAGAGAGCGCAATATATTTCCAGTTCTGAAGAAGAGCAAGATTTGCCAACATGAATATTCTCTACAACATCTGGTTTGGTCAAGATATTTATGGCAATAGTTTCTTCAATATTAGACATATTTCGCTCGGAATCCACCGTATTTACAGTATTTGATAGAAAATCAAAAATTGAAGGATGATTAAGGTCACTGGAACAATCTTCATGGTAATCCGGAAGATGGGAATGATGGTGGTAATCTACCCATGGTGCCTCTCCTATCATCATTGACTGAAAAATTCCTTCGTTTGTAGAATGTACATGTGACCATGGATCTGAAGAGGTACCATATTCCTTAGACCTATCTATCCAAACACTCGATGAGTGTTGATTTGAGTTTGCCGCCCAGGCCAAGAAAATTGATTGCTACAATATTTCTATTGGGCTTGGAGGAAATATCTGGCGATAATCCATGCTAACATCATTCTTGGAAATCTTTTGAATATTTGTAGATATCGAAGATACCATATTGCAGGTTTCCACCATGGCCACTTTCGCCAGATTACTCGAAGGCGGTAGGGCAAAAGTACCCATTAAGGTCGCGTCTTTTAGGAGGCCTACTCTGATATTTTGAAGTGATTGAGAACTTCCATGGATCATTGGAATGCTTCCTGCAACTTTTGAACTATTGGGGAGGAAGGTTTGTTGATCAACGATTGTAATTCCTCCTTGAAAAGGAAATGCAATATTTCTAAAGTATGTTGACACAACTGCCACCATAGCATAAATCCAGGGCCTTCCCAGTAGGATATTGTAATTGAGGTTTCCATCGATAACTTCGATGTCAATTTCTACTGTCTTTCCCCCCAGTTCAACTTGCAAGTTACTTAAAATACCGTACGGGCTGTATGTTCGTCCATCGAATTCTTTTAATGTAGTTGACGATCGTGACAAGGGTGGTGAGCCTAAATTTTTCCAGCAACTCATTGACATAATGCATGTAGATGCCCCCTCATCAATATTTTCTCGATGAACAGTTTTGTCAAGGGCTTTCACTTGTATGAGGAAAGCGATTTACGCTGGTAACTGAGGTTCGT
>APFE030291071.1:6529-16965 GCA_000404065.3 Pinus taeda | reverse complement strand
ACATACGACAATCAATCTTCCTGAATACTCTGTTCAGTGCATTGCGATCAATAGGGCAGCAGACACGGCTTCCTAAGGATAAATGATATAGCCTATTGTGGTCTCCCAATATATACTCGACAGTATGTGGGAGCACAAGTCTGTACTAGCACTTGTCGTATCAAAGAGGAGGAATCACCCAACCTACGATGAAAATGATAGTTACCAGGCTTTACGACGCCGAAATACGTCTCTAGCCTAGACTTCTAGATGTTTTGCATTAGGTTCCAAAGCGTTTTTATGTTCATTGAAGTTTATTTTACAGTTAATATTTCTTAAGAAGTTTGTCTTTAAGGTTCACTGCATGATGTAGATATACAATTCCGAAATATGCAATCTAAGAAGATAAATAGTCGTTTACTTTCTTTTAGCAATGAAAATCCTAGCTACTAAGGAAAGAGAAGTAAAATTCTTTCAACATAGAGCAGAGAGCACACACTAAGATGCATTGTCCTAAATCAATTTATGCATGCAGTCTAAATGCAAATGCATATGCATGTAAATTTCCTTAATGTGAGAATGACAAAAAGAAAACTAAGTACAAATCTGAACTATCTTTCCTCAAAGCAACACTTTAGCAGTTTCTTTTCAAAAACGAAAGGAAGATTTAGACGACACTTTCAATTTCGACTTGAAAACTGCTTTTGACACTTCAAAGAATTGATTATTCAAATCAAATACAATGGAAAAAGTGTAATTGACTATCTAAAAGAGGAAGACTTTACGACACTCTTTTATTTGACTCAAAATGACACTTGCGACACTTTCAAATCAAAAGATGACAATTTGATTAAGCTACTGTTTGCAAAGGAGAACTGTAAACAATGAAAAATACATTAAAAACATTCACAATTATTTATCAATGGAGGCTGAATAATGCAAAGGAAGAGAGTTTCAATAGTGATATACTAATCATAGACAGCAAAACTCCTGAATAAAGCTGAAAACAATGAAGAGAAAACCAAAATCTAGAGGCAAAAACAGTGTCATTCAATCATCGCGCCTGTAACACAGGGAAACAGGGATGCATCTCACCTGAAACACACAGGAGGTGGGATGCATCCAGGTTGCCAATGAGAGATAGTGCGATGGTCCAAGGATGAGACTGAGCTTGGTTTTCACTCACAGTTTGCAACTAAGTTCAAGGATTTAGGCTAAGCTAATGATAGACAGTAAACACAAAGTATAGGGGCTGATCTAGTGAGGTTATAGAGCTAACACCAAGGCACTTAGGATGTTTGCAAGTCAGATGTTCAGTTCATAAACCAACCCAAAGATTGACTGAAGCAGCGTTGATCTACTTTGTAGTTTCACAGCAAAAGCAGTTCGAAGGCTAGCTGGCTTAACTTTAGGCTCCATCTATAGTTTATAAAGCAAACAACAATAACTAAAAATCAAACTATTCGTTCCCCAGCGGAGTCGCCATTTTTTTATCAGGAAAACTAGTGTCCATTTAAAGCTACTAGTGTTGATCTACTTTGCAGTTGCATAGCAAAAGCAGTTCGAAGGCTAGCTAGCTTAACTTCAGTCTCCGTCTATAGTTTATAAAGCAAACAACAATAACTAAAAATCAAACTATTCGTTCCCCAGCAGAGTCGCCATTTTTTTTATTGGAAAACTAGTGTCCATTTAGAGCTACTAGTCCCACTAAGACGGGTAGCTATCTTAGAAACAAACAAACCAAAGTTACTTGTGTTTTCCTTTATGAGAGATAGATGAGAGAGAAGCAGAGAGTACCAACCTCAGTCTTTCACTTGTATCCTTGCTTGTTTCCTCCCTCCTTTGATAGAGCTTCGCCACTCCTTCCTCACTTGTCCCGCTTCAAAAAACCTGTAGAGTCAAAGCAGCATAATACCATCAAAGCATAGAGATCTATTACCATAACAATATAGGATCAAATGTATATTTAACCATACAAATGCATACACCAATACAAGATTAAAAAATATACAAGTATATGGAGGAAAACACAAATAGCTTTATTGATAGAAGTAGTAGAAGAGAGGATTACAACCCAGCAGTCTGATCTAGCGCCATCCTCCCAGCATGAAAGCCCTCTTCACCTCATGAAAAGCTAGATCACCCAACACTATAATGTTTCACAGAGAAACCAACAGCACTTCCTTACAAAATACAAAATTCCATCCTTTGGATCTCTGGGATGAGGGATCCATAAATAGATATTTGCAGGTGGGTGGGTTAGCTTCTCGGATTTTGATTAGTGTCATTTCACTGATAGTTCTTGGTTCCACTTGGAGATTTCATGATATCTTACTCATCCCTGGGCGAATTCAGAGAGGCAAGTATCAAATGAGCAGTTTCTAGAAGATTCTCTGGGTTTCCACCTAGCAAACTGCCTTTGCCATTTCTCTGCTCTCGCTCATCGCACCCTACAGAAGAGCTTTTCAGTATGCATTGCACCCTTTGCATGTGACAGGTAAGACCATCACACCCTCTACATGGAGCAGTCTGTATGGTCTAGTTTTGACCAGTTCTGAGCAACATTTTAGGGAGAACTTTTGGGAAGTGATGTAATCAGCTGACCTTGTTCCTTTAGGGTATGAAACAACACTTTTAGGGGTTTAGAAGCCCTTGGTTTATGGACATATGTGATTGGGGTTGCAGTGCCCAAATATGTCTACAACAATAGGCTACTTAAATCTTACTATAGTTTAATTACTCAATCAAACCCACTCACATATTAACAAAAAAAATCTACAAATAAATTCAAGCACACTGTCATTGGGTAGCAAATGGAAGCCTTGCATTTTGTCATGTTACATTCAATATTTCCTCCTAATAGAACTTGTAAGAGGAACTCGAGTAAGCAATCTACAAATTGAATGTCCCCAAGAGTTGAACCCAGCTAAATATATCAAGAATTTAAACACCATTACAGAAAATTAAATAAATTTAAAAAATGTTGTCTAACAACCCACCTGTTAACTAGTTACAGTTCGCCATAAAACTAGAGAATAAGAGGACAACATCAACCAAGGAGGTCAGATCTCATAGGTAGCTTAGTGAATATGGTTATGATTTTACATCCCACATGTTGATACAAGATGATATGTCCATTCAAACACACTTCCTTGGAGTTTCAAATAATACTATGAATTTCCACTAAGGTGGTCTCATTAAATATAGTCATGGATCATTGAGCCTCCACCTAGCCTAGATTACCTCTCCTTGTCCCCCTACTTCCCAAGCAATATATAAGTTGAGTCATGATGAGAGAGAATCAACACAAAAGACCTCCTATCCCATCTATAGGAAAAAGGATACAAGAAGAAGATCCACATGCATTAAAAAATCACAATATCAACTAAAATTACATTACCTAATTCTAAAAAACAAAACAAAATGTCCACTTAGTAAAAAATCTTGCAAAATGTTGCATATTAATAACTGAAACAATTATATCTGTATCTCTACAAAAAAATATATATTAATATGAAATGGAAGCTATGTCATCCATTCTGAATGGACATAAATCACTGTTTTCAAACTCAAATTATTTTCCAATAATAAGAAATACTTATTATTCTCTTTACATCTTTCTTACCTATTTCTACAACAAATACATTATCATTGCAAAAAAATTACAAGGTTGGCTCTTTAGGGCAAGTCCCCAAGTTGTCAACTGCCTCTGATTGGTGTCATTCTTAGAATGAAGGCAAGAATCCATACTTTTGATGCTTTCTCGTTTCTGGAAGCATAATTTTGATGTTGCATGCTGGATTAACCAACAGGAAGGAATTTTTAGATAGTCTCCATTACGTCACAAAAATTTGGATCCAGAATTTTCAAATGGTTTCTATGATGTCACACAAATTTTGAAATGAAATTCATTGTTTTGAATACTATTATATCATAAAAAGGAATGCAATTGTGTATTGAATAACAGTTGATGGTGATATTGATAGATTTCTCCCTCCTAGATTCCATTCTTGATGTGGTCTCAAGTGATTTTAATGGAATAGTTACCCTAAAACCCTTGAATGCCTCCTCTACAAGCATGGGTATAGTTGCAGCTAACGACATTTATCTTTGCCTTTGCAAACATCCAAATACGACAACCCTCCACATAACAAAGTTCTGGAATCGAGGATGGCTCTTACAGACCAATTCATGTAAGTTCACATAACCAATAGTATGATGGATTTAGTAGTAAACACGAACTGTTTGTGCTCGCTCTGGTTGATTTTTCAAAAAATATACAGAACATAATATAACACTAATCCCCATTCTTCATTATGAATAGTTCAACTGATGGATATTGGGTACCTATTTTTCAAGTTTCTGAACAAGGCCTCTATAAAAATACCACAATAATTTCAAGAAGATCGATATGTGGCCTTTCCATGGAGACTCTGCAGTCTACAGCAAGTGGAAGAGCTGAAATCAGTGATAAGAATAACTCCTATATGGTCTAGCACAATCAACATCTTTGTGTCTCTAGCACAGTTAAACACATTCTCGGTTTTGCAAGCAAAGACGATGCAGAGACACATGGGCAAGCACTTTCAGATACCTGCAAGATTATTTGGAATCTTCACTATCATAGCACTCTCATTGTTTTTTCCCATCTACGACAGATTTATCATGCCCTTCTCTAGGCGAATGACAAAGGATGGCAAAGGCATAATTCTTTTACAGAGAATTGTGGTTGGATTAGCCCTTGTCATCTTATCGATGTCCTTTGTCGCGAATTCTGAAACAAGGCGGAGGAACGTGGCAGTAAGCCACGGTTTCATGGAGAAACTGAGGGGACGTGATTATGATGTCAGCACTATAGCTAGTTCCTTATTATTTTGTGGTCATTCTGGCAAAGGTGTTCAATGCATTGGGACAGATGGAATTTATGTCCAGTCAATTCACCAAAAACATGAGTATAGTGAGAGTCTTCTTCTTCCTGTCCAAGGGTGTGGGTAATTATCTGAACAGTCTCATCATCAGTATTGTGCATAACACCGGAGGCAGCCCCCATCACCATAACTGGCTAGCTTAAAATCTGAACAAGGCTAAGCTTGATAACTTTTACTGGTTAATAGCATGATATGGCACTGTTAATTTTCTGTATTTAGTCATCATATCTCATTGGTAGTTTTGTTTTTTTAAATGCGAAGGCATTTGCATTTGCAATCTGTGATGAACTACTCTATGCAACCCATGTCCCCAATACTTGAACCTAGCCAAATATACCAAGAAGTTAAACACCATTAAAAAAATTAAAGAAAGTTTTAAAAAAAAAAATCTAACAACCCACGTGTTAGCTGGTTACAGTTCACCTAAAACTAGAGAATAAGAGAACAACATTAACCATGGAGGTCAGGTATCATAAGTAGTTTATTGAATCTGGCTATTATTTTTCATCTCTAGATGTTGATACAAGATGAGATGTCCATTCAAACACACTTCCTTAGAGTTTCAAATAATACTATGAATTTCCACTAAGGTGGTCTCATTAAATATAGCCATGGATCATTGAGCCTCCACCTAGGCTTAAGCCTATAGGTGAGATGACCTATCCTTGTCCCCCTACTTGCCAAGCACTATCTAAGTTGAACCATGATGAAAGAGAAGCCACACAAAAGACCTCCTATCCCACCTATAGAAAAAATGAGACACCCTACCTTAATAGTCAACACATAGAGAAGAAAATGCCCCAAGTATCGAATACCAAATAAATTGAGAAAACCAAGAACTTGTCTAACCCTCCAAGAGAAATAAGAGAGACCGTGGTGGAGAAGGCCATAACAAGAATGAGATTCATATGCATTAAAAAATGAAAATCCTCATAAACACTTTCGATGAGATTATTTTCTTACCTAACACGATTTTATATATATTTCTCTAAATAGTTAATGACCGTGTATTTGCAGGTTTCCAACATATCCTCTAGATTTCAATTTTTAACAGGTATTATCAATAATAAAAAACACTTTGTGTTTTTTTTGGTTGTACTTTTGTCTTTTATTATTTATGGCTTTGGTTTATATTCTACATTCAGTACCGATGATTTCATTTTAGATTTTGTATATTTTAGAGGTCATTGTCCCCATTTCAATCAAGCAGAGATACAACTAAAATTCATGTATTTATATGCCAAATTTTAGGTTGTAATAAGGGGTGGGAGAGAAGATGTCTTGTCTTAATTCACTTATTCATGTCTCATATGTCTATGTCTACTTGCTTTGTTGCAAGGATATTATAATCCATATGCATCACCCCAGTTTCCACAACTATATGTTGCTCCAACAACAACAATGTATCCTCATGCACAAGTAACACAAGGTGCATTTGGTTATCCTGCCTTGCCAAGATATATGCAGGGTCCACATATTGTTCAGTATAGAAGAGCAGGATTGGTAGCGACAACAATTACTTTAGCATAGTATGGGCATGTGGCATCAACACAAAACCCTGGTTAGTCTTCGGGTATATTCTACTCCCAAGTTTATGTCAAATGTTAAAAAAAAATCAAACCAATAGTTTTTTTAGTAGATGCAAATGACATTAACTTTTTATACTATATTTTAAGTTTTGACAAATTATTTCTAATGTAGGATTGACACTAATAGGTGAAAATTCGGTCTCTGTAAATCGGAGTCCAAGACATACACCATAGCAATATGCAGTACTAGTGCCTCTTCAAAAATATACAGTTGTAGCAGCTTCTGAATAGACTACTTCCTGATGTATGTTTTGTGACTATTGAAGAGGGTAAAGAGTAGAGGCATACTTGTTCAATAATAACCTAAAGTTGAGATCAAAGTTGAGTTGAATATTCTTTATGATCCATCTTTACAAATTAAAATAGCATTATATTAAATTGTTTCCATGAAGAATTATTTCAATTAATTTTGATTTGTATTGGTAAAAGTCCCCAATTTTTATTCTTTTGAATTATATACAGTTACGATTGAGAATTAGATTTCCAAAGGCTGGTATGGGACTAGAAGAATGATTCAAAAAGATATATTACCAAAAGTTTGTTTTTCAATAATGTATTTAGCTCATGCAGACTATAAGTATTTGATGTTTCAAATTTTATCATGCAGATATAATTTCATTACAAATAAATAGATGAAATTTGAGTCATATTGAGATCACTTATGTAATGAACTCTTGCTCTAACGACATTGTAGATCAAATGAAGTGATAATGTTCAAAATTATTTAAACCAATAATGTGAGGTTTGAGTTAAACACCTGTATGCATGTTTTTGTAGGTTTTAACCCTGTACAGAAATTACCTGCATATGAATTCTAAAAACATAAAATAAACAATGGTGAGAGCATACAACATAAAACATATATACACAAAGATTTTCCCCTAGATCCCAAAACCGGGACTACTAGATTGATTTTTCATTATATTCCTTTGAATGTTACAATACATATATATACATGCTGAAGCATCCATAAACCCCAACCTATTAACCCTGGATTAGAACATAACCGTGGTTCCCTTGACTTGGTCTACAAAAATACCATGGAAAGAAAACCATTATGCCCAAAACTATGTGTGAAAACCATGCACAAAACCATAGGTAGGTTCGCCCACCTAATATATGGTCCAAAAAAAATCTCCTTGGTGTTGCCCCGAGCCTTATAGAGGGAGGCTACCGCCCACCTCAAACCCCTTGATAGGGGGGCTTCCACCCCCTGTTGTGCCTGATGCAATGAAAAAGGGGGACTTCTTCCCTCCCCACGCATGGATCTAATCATGGAAAGAATATAACACACACCCAAAAATTTCAACCATGTATGTAGACTGCAAAGGAAGGTCGACATGGTTCAATTTCGCTTCAATGTTTAAATCCTCGCATATATGGCATATACTACTGTCTACATGAGGTTTCAATTAAAATCATTTATAGATGTTTTATTTATGGATTAAAATTCAAAGGAAGGTTAATCAAATTCCTGGCATTTAGGTTTTCAAGATTGTAGAAATGTCTTTTAGATTAATCACATTATTAGGATTTGGTTGACGTTTCGAACCAACTAATGTGGTTCATCCTCAAGACAAGGTGAACAAATCATGCAATCTTCGTGTATAAATATAAAGGATGCATCATTTCCCCAGGGTCAGCTCATCAAACTAGTAGTTGGAGATTAGTTAAATAGGTAAATAGGAATCATAAAAGGTTAGAAAGGAATTATTTAATATTCTAAATTTAGTTATAAGTTGGTTGACATCAGCACAGATAATAGTAATTAGTAGGGGAATATGAATAAGCTCTTAATAAAATAGTTTCTAGAAGATTATATATAATATTAGATCAAAATACAATTTTAAGGGGTTAAGTATTAATAAAAATAATTGTTATATAATTAATAGTTCAGTTTTAGGGTTAAAAAAAAACATGTTATAAATTAACATTTAGGAGATGATTAATATAATGTAGAGAATAATCCAAAAATTAATTAGACGGTTAAGAATGAGATATGAGTATATAATTAATATTAAAACTAAAAGGTTTAAATCCATAATCTTATATAAGAAGTAAAGAGAGGTTAAGGTAAATTAAGAGAAAGATTCAACATATTATATGTTAATGAAATAATTGGGAGCTTAGTAATTTCTGGATTTAAGACCTCTGTGGTTAATATCTTGTAACTTAGTAACCGGAGAACCCACAGTAAAAACCATTTTTTGTCAACGTTTCAAATCCCAACAGTAATCCATCATCAGGACTATTTTGAATGTTTTCGCTCCATGTATCCCCTCCACATAGGGAAATGATTCTGGATTTAAGACCTCTGTGGTTAATATCTTGTAACTTAGTAACCAGAGAACCCACAGTAAAACCATCTTTTGTCAACGTTTCAAATTCCAACAGGGATCCATCATCAGGACTATTTTGAATGTTTTCACTCCATGTATCCCCTCCACATAGGGAAATGATTCTGGATTTAAGACCTTTGTGGTTAATATCTTGTAACTTAGTAACCGGAGAACCCACAGTAAAAACCATTTTTCATCAACGTTTCAAATCCCAACAGAGATCCATCATCAAGACTATTTTGAATGTTTTCACTCCATGTATCCCCTCCGCATAGGGAAATGATTCTAGATTTAAGACCTCTGTGGTTAATATCTTGTAACTTAGTAACCGGAGAACACACAGTAAAAACCATTTTTTGTCAAAATAGTCCTGATGATGGATCCCTGTTGGGATTTAAATCATTTCCCTATGTGGAGGGGATACATGGAGTGAAAACATTCAAAATAGTCCTGATGATGGATCCCTGTTGGGATTTGAATCATTTCCCTATGCGGAGGGGATACATGGAGTGAAAACATTCAAAATAGTCCTGATGATGGATCCCTGTTGGGATTTGAATCATTTCCCTATGCGGAGGGGATACATGGAGTGAAAACATTCAAAATAGTCCTGATGATGGATCCCTGTTGGGATTTGAATCATTTCCCTATGCGGAGGGGATACATGGAGTGAAAACATTCAAAATAGTCCTGATGATGGATCCCTGTTGGGATTTGAATCATTCCCTATGCGGAAGGGGGATACATGGAGTGGGAAAACCATTCAAATAGTCCTAATGATGGATCCCGTTTGGGATTTGAATCATTTCCCTATTGCGGAGGGGGATACATGGAGTGTGAAAACATTCAAAAAGTCTTGATGATGGATTCCTGTTGGATTTGACATCATTCCCTATGCAAGGGGATACATGGAGTGAAAAAACATTCAAATAGTCCTCGATGAAGAATCCCTGTTGGGATTTTGAAATGTTGACGAAAAAGGTTTTTTACTGTGGCGTTCTCTAGTTACTAAGTACAGATATTAACCATAGAGTTCTTAAATCCATTAATCATATTCCCTATGCGGGAGGGGATACATTGGGAGTTAAAACAATTCAAAAAATGTCCTGAGGACAGATCCCTGTTGATTTTGAAACATTGACTGAAAAAATGGTTTTTTTACTGTGGGTTTCTCCAGTTACTAAGTTACAAGATATTAACCACAGAGGTCTTAAATCCAGAATCATTTCCCTATGCGGAGGGGATACATGGAGTGAAAACATTCAAAATAGTCCTGATGATGGATCCCTGTTGGGATTTGAAACGTTGACAAAAAATGGTTTTTACTATGGGTTCTCTGGTTACTAAGTTACAAGATATTAACCACAGAGGTCTTAAATCTAGAATCATTTCCCTATGTGGAGGTGATACATGGAGTGAAAACATTCAAAATAGTCCTGATGATGGATCCCTGTTGGGATTTGAAACGTTGACGAAAAATGGGTTTTACTGTGGGTTCTCCGGTTACTAAGTTACAAGATATTAACCACAGATCTTAAATCCAAAATCATTTCCCTATGCGGAGGGGATACATGGAGTGAAACATTCGAAATTGTCTTGAT
>APFE030291064.1:0-11715 GCA_000404065.3 Pinus taeda | reverse complement strand
TTCAATAATTCATATGATGCTTTGCCAAATGATCTCCTTCCTCTTTTATAGTCATAGGCCTTTCACAATACCACGGTCCAAAACCATAATAACACAATACCATGAACCCAATACCTGGGATCAACACATTTGGATGCAATACCATAGACCAAAACCATAGGATCAAAAACTGTTGGACTAATACCGTGAACCAACCATGAAAGTGCGTGAACTTTTCTCCACATGAAATAAACTTTTCTCTGCATAAAATTCCGTGTACTTTTCTCTACATGAAATAAACTTTTCTCTGCATAAAATTCCATGAACTTTTCTCTACATGAAATAAAATTTTCTCTACATAAAATTCTGTGAACTTTTCTCTACATGACATAAACTTTTCTCTGCATAAAATTTCGTGAACGTTTCTCCACATGAAATAAACTTTAAACTACATAAACGTCTGTGAACTTTTCTCTACATGAAATAAACGTTTCTCTGCATAAAAGTGCATGAACTTGAAAATAACTTTGCTGCACTATAATTTATCATCTGAGTGATTTGCCATCAAGGACAACACTTGTCTCATAATGCCAACAATCTCCCCCTTTGGTCTTGATGGCAAAGCTAACTCGTCACACGTAGAACTATCATCTGATTCCTTTGAGCTGCCCTGCACCCCAGGCATTCAGTCACATCTGATATCTCTTCTTGAAGATTCATCTAGTTATAACTAAGTGAGATGATCTTCTATGAGTGGGTTTCCATCAAGTACAACACATGCATCATAATGCCAACAGGAACCACATTGCCAAAGGTAGAAGAGCTGATGATAGTCCAAGAATATATCAGTGCAAGGTTGAGCTCTGAGACTTTCAAGCCCTCAATGATGTTAGGTTATAGAGAATATCCCTAGTATATTTCGCTAAAGAAGAAGACAACCCCACCTATTTCAATACCTCGTAACGCACAATATTCAATGGAGATACTACCCCTTTGACCTGGTGTTCGAAATGAAGGGAAAATTCTAAGCCATATTGAGAGAATGAAGTATGTTGATTAAGATATCCATTATCCCACCAAATTTCCAGACCTACAATATTATCTCTAGTGTGTGGACATGACTGAATGTAAGGTGATTAAGGTGGAACCATAGGAGTAGGCTTGCCACCTAGAGACAAGCAACATTTTCAACCTATTCACTATTCCCCACTTTTGCAGGGGAACAGAGGTGAATAAAATTGTTAAATGTCTACTACATGTGTACATGGAGGCTTCCTCTAGCTAGACAAACTAGTTGTGTTGACCCTGAATTGATTCATGAGATTATCTATTTTCCCATTGAGGGAGAAAATCCAGAGCCATTGATTGTAGATAAAATCCTTGACCTACAGGTGATTAAGGACTTCAAAACATATAGAGGAGGTCAGGCCTATAAGGTTCCCCATATTAATGACAGGGCCACTAAGTTTTTTACATAGGCACTAACTTGCACAGTTCTGTAGAAATGTCGAAAAGATGAAGTGTTAATAGGTACCATTCTTGCGACCAACAAGTATGAAAAGGAGAGAAGTTGAGTTGGGCACCATATTTACTGAAACAATTCCAACAAGACTACCTGGACATGTAGGAAAATAATGTGAAATTCCACTATGCTTGGTAATAACTCATTTAATGGGTTTATCTTGAATACCTCTAAGTTCGATTTCTTTTCCTTTGGAGAAAAATAACTTAAAAATTTAGGGCCATTGTTCCCAGTGATTGTAACCATAGGGCCCCTAATATTAAATAAACACTATCCATTTGGATTGCAACCATGGACTATCGAAAAATACTCACCCATATTTAGCTTAGTATTATGGCACTTCCTTGAACAATTTATGGTACCTCCATTTGCAATCATTACTTGAAATTTTGATGTTGGATATACAAATCAATTAGGAAGTTTTTCCAATTTGTAATTGATGAAGTTATCGGTACTACCTAAATCAATCAATATTGTCACCTTTTGTTTTTTGATATATCCTTCTATAATTATGGTTTGTGGAGAGTTGATGTCGGCCAATACATGACAATAGATTATTGGAGTAGTCTCTTTTAGCTCTAGATATTATGAAGTTTCCAATTTTTGATCTTCTTCATCTTCACAGTCTACGTAGAATAATTTATTCTTACTACATTTATGCCCCTTACTATTCTTGTTGTCACAATTGAAACATAGTCCCTTGATGTTTTTTTCATTCATTTGATGAGGAATCAACCTTTTTTGTTTAGGAGAGGGAGAATGATTTTCTCTATTGACTAATTTTCTATTGGTCATATTTTTACTTTCTAGTTTCCTTGCTAGAATAAATAGGTCTAACAAATAAATAGTTTCCTTGTTTTTCTTTAAAATTCCCATAAATAGGTCTAACAAATTATCCTCTAAAATATACTTTACTTTTAGACTCAACTTTTGGAATTGTAGGAATGTTCTCTATAAATGGACCTTTTTGTAAAATAGTTACCAATTGAATAAAGAATCTATTGCTCTTAATATCCCTATAATGTGCTATTAATTCCTCTGTAAAAATTGACCAAGATATAACAATGACCTTTTACAAATCCATTGATACCATACATGCTAGTATTATACTAAGAACATAGATGCAATAATTACGTTTTGTAAGGATGCCACTTGGTGTAGATCAAAGTATTGCTCCATCTGAAATATCCATGTTACAAGATCATTACCATAAAAATTCCTCATATCGATCTTCAGAATGCAGTAGTTCTTGGTGCTAATTTGAATCCATGGTGATATGGATCTTGGATTGAAAATTCATGATTATGGTTTTGTGATTCAATATTTGTGCTCTCTAATTGTGAAAGCATACTCCCCGTATGGAATTGATTCTTAACACCATGCTTCTCCTTATGTTCATGATTCACTTGGATCACCATATTATTTTTAGGGATATCATTTAATATAATGGTTTGTAATTGTTTTATGTAATTTTGTATTTCTTCCTTAATTTGATTCACCTTATTTTCCATTTTTGTTTTATTTTTTTCTTTATAACCTAATGAATCCACCTTTTTCAACATACTACCAACCATTTCATTAACATTCTTCTCTAATTGAGATAATCTAAATTCTAACTCTTCATTTTCTTCATGTGTAATGGAACCATCTCACAAAAAGATAGAAAAGATAGATCAATGACTTAGAAATCAACCTCTTCTAGGGGGAAACCTCCTTTACATTACACAAATGAACAATTCTTGGATGATACAAATGACAAAACCTCCTTTCTATATATAGGAGTCTAAGGGATCACAATATAACCCAATCCTACCTAACAATATAATATAAGGGCACAAAAATAACAATAGTGGGCTTCTATGGGGCACAATAATAACAATATGGGGACAATAGGGGCACAACAATAACAATAAGGGATACAATGACAATAGTAATGGGGGAATCACTAGTATTATGGGGACCTAACATCATGTGTCAAGGATGAGCCTTTAGTAGGTTTAATTGATGTAGTAGATTTCTTTGGAGGCATGTTGGAAAACAATAATAATAGTCTTGTTTATCACAACATTCAATCACAAAAGAAGGGATATTCTAATCAATTTTTAGGTCACTTGTAGTTACATACCTTTAAAACCTTAATTTGAACAATGTTTGAATGACTAGAGTTTTTCTTGATATATCTATAAGATTTGAGTCATCCTAGATCTTAAATTTTGGTCTGTAGTACTATGATATGTATTTTCTACAATTCCACATGTGTGAATAGAATTTTATCTACCGAGTGAAAGTTATGGTAACTTTCCCAAAACTTGTTGAATTTTAGCCTCTTCCCACGAGCAAACTTGTATAGTTTGCTACATGCTCAATTATTCAAACTCAATTGTAAAATTTGTACATAAGGTACTTTTTTAGGGCTCCTAATATCCTTGAATATTTCACATTCTGAAAATAATGCAAAATTTCACTATGCTTGGTCCTAGTCTAAACTATTCTACCAGAGATTAATGAAGGGAAAATAATACTAGAACCAGAAACAATCTTGGAAACAAGGACTAATAAGCTAAGAAATCAAGCAATTAGTGAGTACCTTATCAAATGGAAGAACTTACCAGTGGAAGAAGCAACAAGGGAAGATGATTTGTTCAAGTAGAAACAACCATAGACAGTCAAGTGTTGAGGACAACACTTATTTGAAGGGCAGGGGCATGTTACTCCCTATATAAGCCTCATGTTAACCCTAAAAACCCTTATTAAGATTTAGATATTGAGTGATTACATTTATATTATTTATATTATTATATAGGCTAAAAACTCTATGGTTTCATTTTTATTATAATTGTACCCTTTGTCTTCTATATATATACTTAGGGGACCTAATCTTAGTATCATCGAAACATTGTCTTAATATTGCTTATATAGGGTATTAATATGTCCCTTCCCTTCAAAGAAGTGCTTTCCTCAACACTGGACTATTTGTGGGTGTTTTTTCATGAACAACTCATCTTCCCATGTCGCTTATTCCATTGGTAGATTCTTCCATTTGATGAGATACTCAATAGTTTCTTGATTTTTCAGTTACTAAGTCCTTGTTTCCAAAACTATTTTTGGTTCTATTGTTATTTTCCTTTCTTCATTAATCTTTGGTAGAAGAGTTTGGATTAGGATCTTATCACCGATTACCTTTTTTAAGAAAGAAACATGGAATACTAGATGTACACATGAAGATGGAGGAAACTTCAATTTGTAGGCCATACTTCCAATCCTCTACAACACCTTATAGAGGCCATAATACCTTGGAGCTAATTTTTTGTCTTTTTTCTACTTGAGGTACATATTTTTATATGGTTGTAGTCTCATAAATGCACAATCACCCACTTCAATTTCTCCCTTTCATTGTGATGTTGATTTGCTTTTATCCTATTTTATGCCATAACCAAGTTTTCCTAATAGTTTAAGAAACTTGTTGGTGTTGGATGTGGTCCTCTGCTACTTGAGCCTTTATATTCCCTTTCAAGGATGATGTGATGTGTGGAGGATGATATCCATAAAGTGCCATAAACAATGACAATTTTGATGAAGTATGGAAGGATGTGTTGTACCACCATTCTATCAAAGGAAACTATTTGACCCATTTTGTCTCCTTATAAGATGCAAATAATGTAGATATCATTCTAAACATTTATTCACAATCTTAGGTTACCCATCGAATTGAGGATAGTAAGATGAGCTATGAGCCAATCAGGTACCCAAACAAGAAAATAATCCAGTCCAAAATTTTGAATTAAAAATTGGATCTCTATCACTTACAATAATATTTGGTATTCCATGTAGCTTTTGGAATGTTTCCATGAATTCTTATACCACAATACTTGCCTTAATAGGATGAAAAAGAGAACAAAAGTGGGCATACTTTGTCATTCAATCTACTACTACCATAACAACACTTTTTCCTTCATATTTGGGTACACTTATAATAGAATCCATTGAACTTCTTCCCAAAGTTGGCTAGGTATGATTCAGATGGTTGAAGGAACCCTAGGATCTTTATAGTCTCTCCTTTATTTTGTTGGCACACCCCACATTCCACCACAAAATTTTGTGCATCTACTTTAAGACCTCCCAAAAAAAATTGTTTCTTGACCCTATGGAATGTATTCAAAAACATAAATGTCCTCCTATAGGACAAGTGTGATTCAAATAAGTCTTTATGTTTGAGTTGAGAATTATTGCATAAGTAATAAGCGATCTTGATACCATAAAAAATAATTTTTCCATGTAAATTTTTCTACTGCATCAAGGTCCTCCTATAGTTTGTTGAATTATCTTGCATATATTCTCAATGCGTTGCCATTCTATCCTTGCTTCTTCCACCTAGTAATAATGTGGAATGGAAATAGCATATAATAAACCATTTTTGTCTTCCTCTTTCCTTGAGATTTCATTTGCCATAATATTTCATTTTTTCCTTTTGGTAGATAATTTTAAAGTCATAACCGAACATCTTACTGAACCATTTTTTTGCACTTTCAAATATAGTATTTTCTCAAAGAAGTACATAGAACTACCATGATCTGTTTTTACTTTGAAGTGTCTTCCTATTAGGTATGATGCCATTTTTTAACTAGATGTACTATTTCCAACATTTATTTTTCATAGATGGGTTTAAGTTCTTTCCTTTAATTTTTCTACTTTCATTGGCAAGGGGTATTCTTTCTTGCATCAAAATTTCACCGATGCCATGGCCGCAAGCATCAAACTCCACAATAAATATTTTTGTGAAGTCAGGGATCACCAAGATGGGAGTTTTAGACATAGCCTCTTTAAGCTCTTGAAGCACTTTGGTTTCTTATTTGGTCCAAGAAAATTCTTATTTCTTCAATAATTTTGTTAGATGTGTTACTATTTGACCATAATTCTTGAAAATATGCAGTAATATCCTATCAATCCTAAGAATCCTCTGAGTTTATTCAATGTATTAGGGCTTGGGCATTCCCTCATAGCTTTTATTTTGTTAGGATTTGCCTTGGCACCATCATGTGATACAGTGTGACCCAGATATTCCACTTATTGAACCCCAAAGGCACACTTGGAAGTATTTGAATATAGTTTTCACTCTTCCAATAGTGTCAAGACCTTGTCAACATGTTGTATATGCTCTTCCCAAGATTTTTTGTAAATTAGTATGTCATCAAAAAATATTAGCACAATTTTTCTAAGGAATGATTTGAAAATAAACTTCATCAAATTCTAAAATGTTGAAGGTGCATTTGTATGTCCAAATGGCATAAGAAAAAATGCATAATGACATTCATGTGTTCTAAAGGCTATTTTGGGAATGTATTCTTGCCTCATTTTTTTTATGATATCCCAAACAAAGATCCAACTTAGAAAAGAAAATTCCTCCATGAAATTCATCGAGCAATTCATCAATGATAGGAATAAGAAGCTTATGTTTTCTTGTCATTTTGTTGAGATGTTTGTAGTTTGGACACATATGCCACAAACCATCCTTTTTTATACCCATCACCACTAGGGAAGATAAAACACTATGGCTAGGTTCAATGATGCTCGACTCTAACATTTCTTGAACCATACACTCAATCTCACTCTTTTGTACATGTGGATATATGTAAGGCCTAATGTTAGGTGGTACACTTATTGGTTGCAAATGAATAGCATGGTCATGTTCTCAGATAGGTGAAAGACTATTAGGAATTTCTCCAAATAC
The DNA here is from genome assembly GCA_000404065.3 of Pinus taeda. Taxonomy (NCBI): domain Eukaryota; kingdom Viridiplantae; phylum Streptophyta; class Pinopsida; order Pinales; family Pinaceae; genus Pinus; species Pinus taeda. The sequence goes on along the minus strand of APFE030291064.1, from coordinate 4,486 downwards.
CTTATCATGATTGTTGATAACATTTTGAAGATTCACGTGAGCAAAGGATAAATATGTTTGAACATCTAATGAACATATTAATTATGCAACTACACGTTGGTGTCCCTTTCTTAGCAATTTTATCATGCTATTAGATCTTATCACTTTACTAGGCTTGCCTTGCATACCTCTAAGCTCAATTTCCTTTCCTCTGAGAAAAATATTATGAAAAGATGTTGGAAATTAAGGACCATTGTTCCAAATGATTGTAACCATTGGACCCCTAATACAACATTAGAAACACCCATTTGGATTTCAATCATGGGATTAACTAATAAATATTCCCCCATACTCAACCACTTCCCTCAACAATTTGTGGTACCTCCATTTGCAATCATCATTTGAAATTTTAGTGTTGGATATACAAAACAATTAAGACTTTTTTCCAATTTGTAATGGATGAAGTTATGGGTATTACTTGAATAAATCAATATTGTTATCCTTTTCCTTTTGATATATCCTTATATCTTGAGGGTTTGTGGAATATTGATGCCAACCAATGCATGACAAGAGATTGTTGTGGTAGTTTCTTCTAGCTCTATATCTTGTGAAGTTTGTACTTGTTGATCTTCATCATCTTCACATTCTATATAGAATATTTTTTTCTCACTACATTTATGCCCTTTACTATACTTGTTGTCACAGTTGAGACATAGTCCCTTTTCTCTTCTTTCAACCTTTTTCTGAGGAGTCAACCTTGTATCAATTTTCTAGTGGCCATATTTTTACTTTCAACTTTTTTTTGCAAGACTAAAAGCACACCCTAGATATTTAGGTTCAAAGAGACACACCTCATGTTGGATGATTTCCTTTAAAGTACACATAAAGTGCCCATAAATAGGTCTAACAAGTTACCCTTTGAAGTATTATTTACTCTAAGACTCAACTTTGGGATTGTTGGTTGTGCTCTATAACATTACCTTTTGTCAAAGATTTAGAATTTGACTAAAGAATGTGTTGCTCTTAATATCACGATAATGTGTTATCAATTCCTTTATAAAAATGGACAAAGATATAAAAAAATCCTTTTTTCTTTCACAAAGCCACTGATACCATATATGTTGGCCTTGTTATAAAAACAAGTATGCAATATTTACCTTTTGTAAAGATGGCACTTGGTGTAGATTAAATTATTGCTCCATCTGAAATATCCATGTTACATGATCATTTCCATTAAATTTCCTCGTATCAATATTCGAAATGTAGTAGCTCCTTGGTGTTGACTTTAAATTCTAATGATGTGATTCATAATATGTGCTCTCCAATTGTGATAACATACTCCCCATATGAGATTGATTCTCAACAACATGTTTCTCCTTGTGTTTGGGGTTTCCTTGGATATCCACATCCCTTTTAGGAACCCTCTACAAGAGAAAATTTTCCATGGCATCATAGGTTTTTGTATTTCTTCCTTATTTTCATTCATCATATTTTCCATTTATATTTTCATTTTTTCTTGAGAACTTGAGAAATCCACCGTTTTCAACATACTATTTTCCATTTCATTAACTTTCTTCTCTAGTTGAGATAACCTAAATTCTAAGTCTTCACTTTCAGCATGACTCAAGGATGAGCCTTTTTTAGATTTAATTCGTGTAGTAATTTTCTTTGTAGGCATGTTGGAAGATAATGCTAACCCTCTTCTTTATTTCAACCAAAAAAAGAGAGGGGATCTTCTAATGAACAATTAGGTCAATAGTAAGTTGCATACCTTAATTTGGATAAGGTTAGAATTTTTGAAGCTTTATTGACGTATCTATAATATTTGAGGCCTTTTGGATATGAAAAATTGTTTTACAATACTATGATAGGTAGTTATTGCAATTCCAAAAGTGTGAACTGAATCTGATGTGCCAACAAAAAATTATAGTAACTTTCCCAAAACTTGTTGATTTTTTTTTACCTCTTCCCATGTGAAAACTTTTCTAGTGCTCCACATGTCCAATTCTTGAAATATAATTTTTTCACTTGCACCTTAAGTACTTCTATATGTCTCCTGAAATTGTTGAAGAATTCATAGTCTAAAATTTTATTGATAAGAAAATATAACCAAAATACCGAGTTGACTTGTTTACAATTTACTTCATGATTGTTCACAAACCCTCACTTCCATAGGGTATAAATCCCAAAGTATAAAAAACAAAATTCTAAAAAATAGAACCAGATATTCCCCAAGATTTCTCCTTAATTTAGACCAAGTTTCACTTTACAGAAAAAGAGCTATAGTAAAAGCGCCAAACTAACATGTTTGAGATTGAATTATGAAGCATACAAAAGCCTTAACTTCCTTGGAGCATATCTCTTAAAAAATAGAAAATCAAGATATAAAACATGGAATAAACATGCATGATGATGTATCCTCAACATGGGAAAAGTTTCACAATCTTAAGCCTCATAGGAAAAACATTTATAGAGAAAATTCTAAACTGACCTATTTGAGATAGTGTTGGGTCCCTATAATACTAGTGATTACCCCATTACTATTGTAGTTGTACCCTTTATTAATATTTTTGTGCCCCTATTGTCCCCATATAATTATTATTGTGCCCCATAGAATCCCTCTATTGTTACTTTTGTGGCTTTATATTATTATTGTTAGGTCGGCTGGGTTATATTTGTGACCCTTAGACTCCTATATAAGAAAGAGGTTTGTCATTTGAATCATCCCAGAATGTTCATTTATGTAATGTAAAGGAGGTTTCCCCCTCGAAGAGGCTGAATTCTAAGGCGTTGAACTATCTTTTCTATCTTTTTTTTGACCTGGTTTCATAACATTTGGTACCAGAGCTTTGGCTTCTAGGGTTTCGCTACTCCAAATAGGTCATTATGGAATTTTCGTTATAAATTTTTTTCTACGATGTTTCAGAAGCTAAAAGAAAAACCCATTTGAGAAGAACTCATGTTGAACCTTGGGTCTGAATTTCATAGCTTTTCGCACTATATTTACGGAGATATGATTTGAGGAAGTTGGTCTTTTTGCAGACTCTCGATTTACATTCTAAACAGATGACATGGGGAAAATCATCATAACTTTCTCTCTGAGCATCGGATTGAAATTTCGTAAGAAGATACAGAAAGAGGACGGAATGTAGTTTTTTGTATATATATTGCAGAGACAAAGGTCAAAATCATGACTCGTGGCATGTGGTACAAGTTTGCTCTACAGAACTAGTCTATAATCAGGTCACTATGGGAGATTTCGCATAACTCTTCCTCGAAGAATCTAATTTGGATCAGACTGGTGGCATTGGAAAGAGGACATAGAGGGCTACTGTAGGTCACAATTTCAGAACTGGATGACCCACAAGTATAGAGATACATCAAAGGAAATATCAAGCTCCTACAAAGTGAAAAAAGGTGTGTAGATTTTTTTAAAATTTTTGCTTCAGCTTGGTTTGAAAATTTATTTTGAAGGAATTCAAAGGGCATAGTAGAGAATTATATCGGTAACTGATGCCCCAAGAAAAGAAAATGCAAACACCTAGTAAGCAACCTGAAATCTCTAGCATGACTCATGAAGAAGAGGAAGAAATGCTACATGATATATCAAAATTACAAGACCAAGTGCAACAAATATCACTCTCACAAAAGCTAACATAAGCTAAGATAAATGGTGTGGAATCTAAGATAAAGGGCATGGAAGCTAAGATGGATGATTTGAAGATATATTTGAAGATGGATTTGAAGAGAGACATGGCAGATTTGAAGAGAGACATGGTAGATTTGAAGACAGATTTGACAAATTTTCTTAAGAAATACCTACTAATGGTGAAAAGGTAGTAAAGGAAACTCATGATGCAAACAAAAGAAATGTTAATCATGATTTCATAGAATCTAATGTGGGATCGAAGACCCACCATATTCCAAAAACCGATATGAGGAAGTTTGATGGCAAGGATCTCGCAACATGGATATTACAGATGGAGCAATTTTTCGATCTTAATAATGTGCAAAACACACAAAAGGTATGTATTGCAACTTTATAAATGGAACCAAATCAGTTTGTATGGTATCAATGGCTTTGATCTCATAAAAAAATTATCACTTGGACAATTTTTACGGAAGAATTGATAGCACATTATGAGGATGCAAAAAGCAACACTTTTTTTAGCCAATTGATAAGTCTCAAACAAAAGGGTTCAATAATGGAGCACATTGAGGAGTTCCAAAAAATTGAACATAAGGGTAAAGGATATTCTAGAGGAGCATAGGATTGATGTGTTCATAGGGTCTTTAAAGGATAATATCCAACATGATGTTCGCCTTTGGGAACCTGATTCATTAGAGGAGGCATTCAGGTTAGCAAGAAAAATGGAAAGCAAAATTATGGCAACCAGGAAGAATACCACTACAACTATAAATGGAAGTGTTGTTGCCCCTAGTCTTCCACAAACTATAAGTTTGACACCACAACAATTGGAGAAAAAGAGCAAAAGGGCTTCTGTTA